>WAAE01015900.1:0-217694 GCA_013400495.1 Nicator chloris
TTTTAAAATGTCTAAAAATCCTTCATCAGAAAAACCAAACTCCCACCCAGAAGAGCATGGGTAATTTTACAGAAAGTAAAAAACAGGAATAAGTTTCTCTGAACTAGAATTGCAATACAAAAAAAAAGGTTTCCTTTCTCAGGGATTTTCCTTTCCTATTAAAGACACTGGAAGTTTGTCTCCCTGTGAGTACATTAGCCCTCGTGTTCCTGTGCCTCCCTTTCTAATTTTGGTGTACAGTGGAGCTGGTGCCAGTGCAGCCTGGAACTCATCCCACGGTGACTGTGCATGGATGGCAGCAGAGTCAAGCACACTCTTTCCCCCCACACACAAACAACCCAGGCTCATCTTGGTGACTCACTCAACAAGAGATACTACTAGCTCATGTCAGGGATGGAAGATTGTAATTATGCTAAAATTGATTAAAGCAGGCTCTGGAGAAGCACCTCTGATCCTAGAAGAGGAGCAGAACTGCATGAAGGGCTGTGGTTAAATAGTGTTCATCATGGAGTGACTTAGCTCCTCTGGTCTTGGAGTACTTGGAGCATCTGGCTCATGTACTCAAGAAACAGTTTCCATGTTTCTTGTTGGGGTCTTATGTACCTCTTTTGACCCTGTTCATACATGCTGCTACTGACAGAAAGATACCAGATTTATCTGACTTATGGGTGCAGCCAGGATGGAAGGAACCACTGCTGTGTGTCATAGTTTTCTCTACGGAAGGAAGTTTGTCATCTGTGACACTGCTGTGTGTCATTTGTGTTCAAAAGGTATCTTATAATGTGCAGAGATAGGTGTATTTCTGAGGGTTTTCTTCCCACTAGCTCTGGTGGGGTTTTTCATGTTAGAAAAGATCTTCACAGAACTGACTCTGAAACACTTTAAGCATCAATTAACAAGCAACTATTAATTTTCCACCAAGGCCCTTCCTATGACATTATCCTATCATTTTTTTGACTGACTGTACAATTGATTATGTCCCCCTTTGCCTTCATTAAGTGCAATCTTTCCAGAAAACCTGTCAGATAGGAGGTATTATCATTGGGAAATACTTGACGATTTTATTTAGTACAGTCAAAAGTGTCAAAACAGCTAATTGAATGCTTTCATCTCCATGACTAATGAAAGATTAGGTTATTGCAAAAATATGTCACAGGAATCTACAAATTTTTAATGAAAAATAGCAACCTCATTAAATCTGAAGGCTGTTAAATGTTACTGTGGGAAGTGTCTCACTGCAGAGAGCTTTGCAAATCCATGAGGAGAGTGCCACCACTGTACACTTTGGTGTCTTTAAATCATACAGACTATCCTAGGTAAATTCCTCAGGGACCTGGGACCTGAACCTGTTTGTCTGCAGGTATCCAAGTGGGTTTATGGTAGGGACAAAGAATTAATAAGGGAGTAGGAGGTTTTATCCAAGAAAGACAATTCAGTGCACATCAGTGGTAGTGCAGTGGTAGTGAGTGCTGTTTAAAAGGTAGCATCTACTCTGCTGTTCTACATTTATGTGTCCCTAGTATTTCTTTATCAGGGCCCACAGGGTTCATTGAAACTCAAATCAGACTCTGGATGTTGTGGGCATTCCTTGGAGAAATTGTGCACTAATTACAAATCTGTGGTGCACTGGCAGCTGTGTAAGCAAGGAAAAAAACAGCCTTGCAAGCAAGCTCAATTCTTTCGTCCTGTCTGGAAATCTGTCCCCTTACTACTACTAGTAAATCTCATCACCTTACCCTGATACACTGCTGAACTCTTCTCGCTTTCAGGTTCCTCTTTGTCTTCATTTTGCCAGCCCTTTCCCTTTGTTTCCTTCCTCTCTCATGTCTGTGATGCCGAAGATTTGTAAACCATATGTGCTTCTTTCCTAGAAACATAACTCTGCCATCTTTTCTTCTTTTCCTAGTGTGTCCTGATAAAATGCTGAAGAACCTTAATTTTTGTATCAGACTGAGTTTCCATCCTTTGCCACCAAGTGACAGAACAATGAAGGGTATTATCTTTCTTGTTTATGTGGGAAAAACTGATGTAGATTGTAATATTCTTTAGCTAAGTTCAGCTTTCATGAGAATGAGTGGTTGTTTTTGGAGGCAGAAGATGGTTTAGAGTTTCAAAGGGAGAATGGGACTGGAGAAGATAGTGCTATGTGTTCTCCTTCCAGACTGACAGAAAACACATAATTCATGCAAACGCTGTAGAAATACAGTGGAAATTTTGAGCTTTTCAAAGAAATGTGTCCATACATATGAAGCAAATAGAAAATCTATGGCATAAGCCTATTTTCTCTGCTTAGCTGCTTCCTTAGTCTGTGATCCTAAGCAACACTTGAATAGAACAATTTCCCATGGCAAGATGAAATTTGCTAAGCTGTTTATTCATTTTAGCTGTCTCTTGGAAAGTCACATTGTGATAATCAGGACACAGGCATGGATTTTAAGTGGAATTCCATTGTTTTTAATAGGCTTTAAATCAGGGCCATTTTGAGAGGAATACTTTGATGACATGGAAGATATTAAAAAGGGTCAGAGGTGGAGATTAAAGGGAACTCTTCTCAATTCCCAAGCTATACAACTTTTCATTAATTACAGAAGGTAAAGACTTCTGATAGATTTCCTGTGTGCTGTTCTTTCTTAGAAAGATGAAGGATGAAGAGTTTGAAAACAATTGTCTAAAATTAACTCTTTTAGCTACTGCTTACTTGCAATAGGTGCATGAGCTTAATTTTCATTTCTCAGATTCTATTTACTTAATTCTTCTTACTTTTCACCCAGGTCGTTTGTTCAGCTACTGTGGGATGTATGACAAATACTTTTAATTCTTTTATCTTAAAAAAAATATTTTTTTCCCCATGAACTCACCTCTAATTTTAGATATATGTTTGATTCCTTTTTATTTGTCATTCTGTGTCTAATTTAGTTGCCTGCCAGCTCAGATGTGACATTTCTGGATTATGCTAATGTATACTGATTTTCTCAAATCCACCCACAGCCAGTTTTGCTTCCTCTCTTTGATTGACAAAGATACCTTCAGATCTGCTGATCTGGCAGAACTGAGCTCAGACCATCAAGCAGTTTGGAACCAAGGCTGTTGGGTTCCCACCTTATGACAGAGATGAGTTGCAGAATGGCAATGCTGTAACTTCACCAGGTTACAAGATGGGAAGAAATAAGATTAATAGCTGATCTGAGGAAAAAAAGCTTTTTGATAACCACATTGCCTATTTGTCCAAGGGTATGAGTGCAATGCATTTACTCTTGTAAATATGACTAAGAATATGGAAACAAGCATTTTCAAACTTCTATGGAGTGAGATATTCACCATAACTTATTCCAAAGTTCCTTCCTCTTTCTCCAAAGAGGTCTTATTTGCCAGAGTAGATTATTAAAAATATAATCTATTTGTTGCCATGTAGGAAGGAACTGTAAATTTAAGTCCTGTATAAAACTGCAATGTGTTAGTATAATCTCTGAGAACATATTGATACGAATTTCTTGTGGGAATTGCTTTAATTTCTGAGTAAAAATCAGAGGTGTGATCTGTGAGCATGCACACAAATGTGTGTATATATATATATTTCCAAAAAGAAGGTTGCTTCCTCATTTTAAATGAGTTTTGGGTTTTGGTTTGATGGGTTTTAAAGATTTAATAGATCAAAGTGTTCAATGTTTGCTATAAGGAAATAATCATATTTAGGTCACAGATAACAGGGGAGGGCTGTTAGATGTCCTAAACCAGCAGATTTTCTGCTCCAGTGACAGCAGATCCACTGGCAGTAGCTGCAATGTGTTCTTAGTGTGACAGCTGAGGCAGGAAAGCCTGAGAGTGAGAAGTGTCCTGCTTTCCCAGCCTCTTACATCTCTGGACTGTGGTTTGCTAATACAGAGTTTATAAGCTACTCCTGAAAATTAGATTTATTTCTAATTCAAGAAGAAAATGCATGGAAATTCATCAGCTGACTTTATATGAAATTTTGCTCAGATTTAGTTGTTTTGCAGACAAGCTTCTAAAAATCTGTAATATTGTCTGTAGTCAGGAATAAATTTTGCCCTTCATAATCTCACTTGAACCAGTAGCCATCAACATGGCAAATTCCCCACATAGCTAAACCCTAAGGTAGAAACTAGATTTGTGCTTTTACTTGAACTAATTAGGAGTAAACAATTTTGCTTTTGCAGAATGCAAGTTTGCTTACTGCCCTGAGGTCCAAGCAAAATAAGAGCATTTGTATTAGTGCCCTTTTAATAGCATCTTACATAATACTGATTTATGTGGTCTGAACATCACTCCGTAGACAATTAACAAAAAAAGCCCCTTTTTAAAATAATTTGTAATCTATGGAGGATAGAAATGAGGTCTTGAATTTCACATTAGACATTTAAATGACAAATAATGAAGGAAGAAGTTTCCCAAACATAATCTTGATGGTAGATAGATATTTTTTGCTTCATTACTTCCATGTTGGGCTCCTATTAAACCCAAGCCTCTGAGATTTCTGAGATTTTTCAGGCAATTATCATTACTTTTAATATGTCTAAGTTCTTCACCTACACCAGCTCTTGCCAGACATACAGTAACCAAACCCATGTGTGAGTAGCCCAAGGTTGCAAGGAACATTGCAGTATTCCTGAAAGTTATGTGCCAGAGGTACAGATCTAAGCCATCAAACAAAAAGATAATGGATTAGAAAACCATAATTCCTTATGGAAGCCTTGATAATAGTTTATTTTCTTGCACTTCATTCATGCAGTTTTGTTCTGCTTCTTTAATTGAGAATCACTACTAGGTTTGCCTAGAGTTTTTGTGAAGGATATGATCAAGATTAAACTCCTCTCAGATTCTGAGGTTAAATATAAACAAGCTAATGAAAATTGGTTTAAAAACCTGATGATTGAATTCTGTCTTCAGGTTCTGAGTGAGGCTCTTGGGACCCTCTGTGAGTGGTAAAAATGTGGCTGTCCTCAGACATGGCTTTATGGGTTTTTCTGTGCATGTTCTGTGAGCATCTGCCTGATTTCACAGACTTCACAGTGAAGTACAGAACAACATTTAGTCCAGGGGCTAATATCAGAGCATCACAAGATCCATCTGAGAACTAATACCAGAATTTATTGCTTTGCTTAAAGTGGTAATTTCATTTTTACTAGGAATTAATATTTTTTTTGTCATCTTGATATAGTAGTACCTCCAAATGACATCCACTGGAAAATCATCTTCTGTTTCCAGCTGTAATTATTGGCTATAATGTTGGTAGCTGTCAGACTCACATGCCACCTCCAAACCCCATCCAAATTTTATATAATTCTTCTACATAAATGAATTAAAAGAAGTTACCTGAAAATGTTGTATGTTGCTGTAATCTGTTCTATACTGGCCCACTTTGAGCAGTGGGTCAGTCCAGATTTTTGAGCCATACTGTGGTGGTTCTGTGACTCAAAGGTAACCAGTGCTCCTAAACCCCATTTTACCATGCAATTGATTGAATTATGTTTAATTTAGTTTACTATGACTTGTTAGTTTACTCTGCTAAAAGCCCACACATGCTACCATGAGAGACAATTCAGCCTTGAGAAGTCCATGAAAACAGGTGGTATAGACTATTTATTTATTTATTATTTTATGATGTGATTTGGGAAAGAGAGGTCAGTAGTCACACTGGTGCTGAATCCCAATATAGGGCATTAAAACAACTGCACAATGAAAAGTTCCCACTAATAATGGAAAGAGCTGCTCTTTTGCTTGCCCTCCAATCTGCTTTTTGCACATATTAGGCATATCATTTGTTCAGTGCTTAGGCTAAATGGAAAAAATTTTAATCAATATCATCCTGACAAGTGCTTGTGCTTTGTTAATAGAGGAGCTCTTGTGTGTGTTCTAAATTGAAATAACTTTTTTATTGAAATTTTCATGCAGGAGATTTTCTCTGAATGAGAAATGCCCTTTTTAGTTGTTATAATGCTCATCCTCATAATATAGTTTATTTCACTTGCTGTGAATGATACTTCAGGCATTTGTAAGCAGTGGAACAGTACAGGCCCAAGGGAATACCATATTTTCCATCATCATGTAGGCTTGCACTTGGGCTGAACTCTGTATTTTTGTATTTTGACAGTTGCAAACTCCTAGGGAAATAGAGATGCAAATTTTAAGATGTTTTTCTAGTATTTTATATCAACAATAAACTCTGGGTGTGCATGCCTGTTAGGAGACTGGAATTTGTGTCTCTTGGGACTTTCAATTGTTATTTTTGGCAGTCTCCCTTGGCTTGTTTTCCTGCTGCTTCTGAGTCAACGGGGATTTGCACCTGCTAGTGAAAGAACATATGCATATCTTTCAGTCTGAGCTGACTACAGACCCAGTGACACCTTTGTCAGCTACCTAATGGAGCAATTTTCTTTGCAGTTTGTTTTCAGTTCAGGGTACAGAGAGGTTCTGTTTGATGTCTTCCCTCAGATGCTCTGGGTACTTTTAAACCGTCGTGCATTGCAGGACAAATGTGCTGAGAACACAGTGAGCACTGTGGGAGGGGAAAGTGACTTTATTTGTATTCTCTTCTTCCTGTCATTCAGTCTTTTGCAGCTCTAATGTTAGACCAGTGGCAGGTAGGCCATTTGTAAACCTTGTTCCTCCCAGGTTTAATTGGGATATTCAATGTCTGCACAGAAAGTTAACAGTGAACCCAAGCCATGTCTTAATCTTTCCATAAACCACTGGTCAGAGGCTCTTCCAAAAGACTGTAACATGCGGAGAGGCCATGTCTTGGGTAACATGATATAGTTTCCTGGTGGTGGAAGCAATGGTATTTTCGTTGCTAGTCTGTCACAAAGTCAGTAAAAATTCATTCCTGAAATGAGCAGTCTGTTAAGGCCATAACTGTCTGAACACACAGAACTGCAATGTCACTGAGAATGCACACCCAGGCAGGTGTTCTTTGCTGGGCAGAGGTGAACATCCAGGTGGAAAGTGGTGAAACTGAAGCAAGGTGAATAGGAGTTGGAAAGAGCAGTCAGGTGGAAACAAGATTGTGGATCTTACCAACACAGCTGCCTTGGTGAGTTCTCGGTTGTACAGAGGAGCAATCAGTTTTCCAGGAGCAGCAGAGACAAATATCATTCCAGGATGCTTGGGAGCATTATTTTTAACATGAGTGTCTGTTTTGCTTATGTTGTAGTTGGCAGAAGATTAGCACATAGGGGATGGGATGCCTAATGCTTTTGACCCACATAGATTTAAGTGTTTCTCTAATTTAGGAAAGTATTTGGATACCAGTTCAATGGTATTCCACACGCTAGAGAGCAGAAAGGACTAAGGTACTATGCTAAATACTTCCTTAAAATTAAATGTGATTTAACTGCTTCACTATGCTAGACTAAGGATGGATTATTCCAAAAAGCTTGCCTATATCTCAATGTCTCACAAGTTGCTTTTGCTATGAAATATTTGATAACTGTATCTATCTGTTAATGATATGTGATTTCTGGTTGGGAGTTGTCTCGCTGTAAGTTAGGATAATAATTCTGTTCATCCTTAAAAGCCATTGTCAGTACCCAAGTTTGCTCTGCTTCTTGTCCTCTGGACTATTTTTTCCTGAAGGTTCACTGAAGCCAAGAGGCCTTGCAGGAACAGGATCTATTGGAAAGCTGTTGAGTCTGAGGTACCTGCTCTGCAGACCCACAGGAGGACTCATTTTCCACTTGACTACTTCCACCATCCCTCCTTTTTAATCTACAACTGTTGCTGTTGTGCCTTATATTTAATGAGGTGCATTCTTACAAGAGGAAGTGCATCTGAAATTCCAGAAGGATGTAAAAAAAATTATATTTGCAGATCACACTGTTTGCTGTATTTGAAACAGCAAATTTTTTTATACAGCACATCTTCCTGCAATGTACTACTATTCCCTTTCCTGTTTTCCAGAAAAACTCACAGAGAGAGCTCTTGAAAAGAATTCAAGAGAAATGTCACAAGCATGCTTTTCATGTTTCTGCTTTGTAGCTCCTGGATGTTTGTCTGGCTTTTAAATTTCCCATGGAAAAAAGAATCCATGTCTTCTATAAGCAACATTTTGCTATTAATAATTAATTGGAATTCAGGGAGGTTCACTCAGAATTTTAAATGGAATGTCTAGTCAGAGCTATAAAATCTTATAGCCAGGGGATGCAAAGCAAGCATAAAATGAGAGTGGAAGATCAGAATGACATTATTTATTCTGATAATTTTCACTTTTTTTCTGTTAAGATGTGTTAGCCTGCCATATAGGTTTAGTCTAGATCTCTTTCTTTATATATAATACTATTTCAAATACATATATATGAGGTCAGCTGATAAAAAATGCTAAAACTGAGTGAGATGAAAGATTGTTGTAAAGATCTTTATGAAGCTACCTTTGAAGATTGTAACACACAACTGCTTTTATTGTGTGTGTGTGCAGTTTTATATTGCTATGATTATGGACTTGGGTGTTTTGTAATATATGAGTCTTGAAAATACAGTTTTTTTCTTTAAGAACATACTGCACCTCAAGCCTGAGAAGGTGTGTAAATTGCTGTAGAAGCATTGTCATCAGAGTGCAGAAGTTTTACATCTCCAAAGTAATGGCAGCCCTTTCTCCCCTGAAAGCTTTCACCTTTTTCAGAAAGACCATTGCCATAGTGCAGTTATATAAGATATAAGCAAAATAGGGCTCTGTGGAGAGATAGTACCCTGTATTATACAGTTGCAAAAAAGGACAAAAAAAAAGACAAGGTTGTTGCACAATAAGTACCAAAAACATCAGTGAAATGTCTCCTATGCGATAAAGAAGCTGTTTCTGAAGTTCATAGATTGTCATGTGTTTGGCTCTTTCATGATGGAAGTTTTCTTCAGCACATAAGTCAATTAAAACTTTTCTCCAGACAATTTTGAACAATAAAGATGTATTTGGGGAAGAAGTTCCAATAATTTTTAATTTTAGCTAACCTGTAGATTTGCTCGTGACACAAGAAGTCAAAATCGAGCACTCAGGATCTGGGAATGCAGGAAAAGTCCATGTCTGTAGCAGGGACCAGATGGATGGTACCAGGTTGACAACATGAACAGAGTGACCAGGTGGACAAGAAAGCCAGAAAGGCACTCAAGAGACTTACAGGGCAGCTGCCAGACCAGTCTGATGGGACATTTCCCTGGATAAGGCATTTTGTATTCCTGCAGTCATGCTTAAGACTCAGCACACAGGATGGGGCCAAGGTTTCTAATTTGAAAAGACAGCACAAGTAGAAGGCAGAGTCTTTGTGTTGCTGAGTTAGTGATGTTTCATGCATTCCTCGTCAAGCTTCACCCTTTCCTGTTGCAGCATCCCAGAGCAGTAAGAATTATCTGTTGTTATGAAGCTGAGTTCTCTGCTCTATTTTAAATTTCCCACTGTACACCAGTGCTAAAGGCAGGAGAGATGGCTTAGGAAAGGACCTTTTCCTAGTTTCTTGAAACTTTTAGAAGCCTGTATGTGAGAGCATTCCCCAACTTGTTCACTCAGGTGTTATCTCCCTATTGCTCTACTTTAATCTCTGCCAGCACTTTGGCTGTCAGTGAATCACCAGCGGCCACTGTGTTTGCCAGGTGTCTAAATGAGTGCTCCTTCTGACTGCCCCAGAGAGTGGACCCACAGCTGTACACTGAAAGCACTTCCTCTTCTGTGCCAAATAAATGCAATAGGCTTTGATAAAACACGTAGGCACCTCCCTCCCATCCCCAAACACTGGAGGAAGCTTTGCCAAGCATCGTGCATAAGAGGCAAACTAGAGAAATGGGTTACTAACTGAAGAGCCCTGCATAAGGTGCTAATCTTGGTTGTGAAAAAGCTCTGGGATGAAGTAGAAATAATGGTTTCTTAGGGGCTCATTTTAGTTTGCTTCTTTGGAGAAATTAAAAGATTTTTTTCATAAAATCATGGTTTTCTAGTTCACTGGTTTAAAAATTATTCATAGATCTTCAGGATATAGAAATCAATTAATCTAATAGTGCTGCTATCCTGATATTTGTATTAGGTTATCTGAAAGTGGGCAGCAAAGTGACTTATCTAATTACAGTTAAGACTATTATGATAAAAAGAAATGGAGCTTTTTAGACAGGTGGAAATGTACCTCATTTTTCCTTTTTTGCACCAAGACAATCAGAGATATATTCAAATAATCCAGGTTTCTTCCTATTAACATTTATCAGCCTTCATTTTCCTGTGCAAAACTCATTTTTACTCTGATTAAATGACTTTCAGTTTTGTGTTTGGTATGTCACAACAGAGGAGCATTGATGACCAGTAATATTACAAGAACTGTTTATCTTTCAACCAATGACAATCCCTGATTTCCTGCAGTTGGAAGGGATCTGCTCATAGGACAAATGCTGCACTTTTAATAGTTTTTATTGGGTATACATTCCAAAGAGAATTTTTGGGATGAGTCACGCATAGATTGTGCACCGTTTATTCACTAACTCATCTGGAATACCACTGAGAGTAATTGGGATTTTAAGAGGTTTATGACATTGATATTCAGTGCATTGTGAAAAAGCTTAATTGTTTTTAATTGAGCAGTAGTATAATAACCATTTTCTTTCAATTAAAAATCCTTTTGGGCCAAAGGCACTCACAAATCCAAAATGCTTTTTTATGGTTCATTTTCCTCAGTTTATTTCAGTTTCGACAGTTGGAGCCTTTCTCTGATGATAGGTTCCAAAACAAAGAATTTTGTTGTTCTCCTATGATTTATATTTCTGAACTCAAAGAGGGCATATGGTTCTCTCATGATATCTACACAACTAAATAACTGAGGCAATACTTTCCTATATACCATTTCAAGCATGTGTTGTTAAAGCTGTGCTTTGCACAGTCAAATGAGCTAGCAGAAAAATCAATACAAACAGTGCAAAACCTATTTTGCCTGTATTATGCTGTTGGATAACAGGTAAACAGCTTATAGTTTTTGTAGGAGCAGCAGCATAAAATCCTGAGGAGCAGAAAATCAGTTTTATTTCTAGCAAGGTAGCCTGTGCATCAAAGACAAGTATATATAAATCCTGAAGCCTCTGTAAACCACAGATGTGTGCAAGAAAACAAAGTGAAAAGAGCTTGCTAAAGGTGGCAGAGAGCATCAGCCTTCAAAACCAAATAGTTTGCAGGTTACCCATCCAAGAACAGGATGCTGCTATTTCACATTTAAGAAATGTGTACTCCTGTCTTAAGGGACACTTTTTCAAAATGAATGTTTCCTATCTTGATTTCTATGCCTTTAGTTTCTTCTTTTAAGGAGCTTCCCCTTTAGAAGTGAGAATTATCAACTGTTCTTTACACATTGCTGTTAGAAGCTGAGTTTCTCTTCAGAGAAGTGCAATTACTACGTGGTTTCAATCTAGCCACTGAGACGGAAAAATGTATTACTGAATTGTATTGAAAGCTGTTTGAAAAAGGAGCACTGACTCAGTCACCATTTGAACACAACATTCAGGAGAACTTCTCATTCCTTCAATCGTGTCTGACAGTGGATGTTATTTTAATACAATTACTCCTCTTTAAAGTTTGCTCAGATAATGAGGACTTCTTCCAATTTCGTTGGGATGTGAATGTTCCAGGACTTATACTTGGGTTTTTGAAGTCAGGTCTGTTTTGATGACTGCTTTTTTATGCTATTCAAGAGACATACAGATCTGAACAATAATCCATTTTACATTTCAACACATGACAGTCATTTAAGTTAAGCCTTTTCCCATGAGCAAGGAAGGTGTTTTGTATTTTAAACTTTTTTTTTTTTTTTTTTTTTAGAAAATGTTAATGGGTCTGGCAGCAGTGAAAAATATATCCTTGAACCAAACTAAATTTGTTTTACACCAAAGAGGAAGATGGAAGTCGTTACCATGGACACAGGTGGAGCACATGAGACAAGGTGATTTTGTGCAAAAATACCTGCAAAAATATTCAGCTCTGTTCTTGGGCTTAGCAGTAGGATGTCAAGGAACTGAAGTAAGAGAAAAACAAGGAAGCAGAACAAGTGCTGGCGAGGCATGAGGCTGTGGACATGAATTGATCCAGCTGGAGGCTGATGGGGTGAAGAAGCACCCTTGGTGCCTGGTTGCTGGAGATACAGCAACATGCTCTCTTGTAATCCATTTTAAACAAAACTGTGGGTCTAATTCAAGCAGGCTGATTAAATTGTTTATATTGTTATACTAATTTATACTATTACACTAATTGCTGCTGGCTGCTTTGCCTGAGAGGCGCCGGGAGAGAGCACACAGCTGCTCATCTGGGCAGGCTGGTGACCTCTCACTGGAGCAGCACAGAACCATCACAGGCAGAAATATCTCATCTCGTGCCAGCACACACCTTTAGACAACAGGAAAAAGAATTGATCACTAAATAATATAAAATTATTAATCAGCATTATTATTGTAGTATCCCAAGGTCTGTCAGAAAGAGCTCCCTGCTCCACTGGCCACTGACCCAAACAGAGAAGTAGCCAACTGCTCCTGTAAGCTGGAAGCCTCACAGGGAACATGGACACAAACAGGTACAATGAACTGCAAATAAGCTATTTATCTCTAATCCTTGTTTCAGAGAGGCGTAGGTGTCTGCAGAGATCAATCTGTTTAATACACTTGCATGAGCAAGATAATGGGCTGGTCTATTTTTAAAGAGTAGTTTTCTTTATGTTGATTATTGAACCTACCTCTGTTTTAGTGAAGAGAACTTTGATTTTACAGGAGGTATAAAAGAGTTTATTTATGAATAATAATTTACTGGTTAGATCAGATCAAAGATTTTTGGCTCCAGATAGCTTCCTCAGCACAAGCATTTTGTTTCAGGATGTCCAACACATCCATACAATGCAAAACATCCAGATATGGACCAAATGAGTGGAAGGATATACTGGCACAGACAGCTTGATAGTAGTTCTCAATTCAGAGTTCTCAATTTAGTTCTACAAAAATGTTGCAGCCTTTGCTTGCATTACAGTATAAATCCAATTTGCTGTATTTGAAAAACAGGAAGATTAGGTATTATTTTGGATGACGGATATATCATTTGGCAATGAAATCAACTGATGTTAGAGGAGCAGAGAAATGATAAAGGACACTATTTATGTGAACTCGTCATGGACAATCGTAATTAGCCATCTCGCTGGGCAAGAGAGGATGATGGGGCACCACGTGTTATGGAGCACTTTGGCAGGTGGGGTCTTCTTTCACAGCTACATTCAGCTTTGTGTTCCTTCAGTTTCTCAGCCTAAGAAGGATTGTGAGATGTGAGGTTTCTGCTATGGCTTTGTCAGGCTTTTTTGTAGCTTGGAGAGATTGTCTCAGATCTCTTATTTTTCAGACATTTTCTTCATGTACTGTTGCAGTTGCCCTGGTGAAGTGGCTTCTGTAGTCAATTCTACTGGGCCAGAAAAAATGGCTTACATTTTTTTGTCTCTTTTTCAAATAACCAAGTAAGCAAACTGCAGCTGATGAGTTTATTGCTGTGTCTGAATGCTAAAGAGGATGGTGACTTCAGAAAATGCCATTTATGGAATGTATTGACAGAGATTTCAGAGGGAGAATATCTGGGTTTGTTGCTTCCCAAACCTTGCAAGTGCAAGTTCCTATGCTCCCAGTGTTAAGAAGGCTTCAGGCTTAGGCTTTTGTGGGTTTCTGTGCAAAGTAATATGAGGAACATGAAATAAATCAATTTAATATGATCAGATGTAAAGACAAATTCTGAAGGACAGTCTCAACCCTCAAAGCAGCTCTGATGGGCACAAATCTGGGAAGAACACAGGATTTCAGGTGAGAAAGTCATGCCACAGAGTCTCATAAAATCCCTGCTGCTGCAGATCACCCCCTGCACTGAAGGGAACCTGCCAAATCCTTTGTTTGCCCATACAGGACACAGAAAACAGAGCAGTGTTTCCTTCCCAGGCTGTTTTTGTTCATATTCTGTTTATTGTGACTGTCATATCACGACATTTGTCCTGACGGAGTGATTTTGCTGTGCAAGCCAAGTGCCAATCCATGTTTTCAGCCTTCTCTGAAGACTAACAACAGGATGCTGTCAGGAGGCCACAGTGGGGAAGTGGATGGCACATGGTAATTTCATTTCATACTACTTGTTTCTCTGAAAATCATATTTCAAGTAGAAAATTGATATATTAGATGTTCTGAGAATCATCAGGAAGGGAATGGAAAGGGAAAAATAGTTTGTTTTGTAAGAAAATGAGCAAAAACTGTTCCGAGCCACATGTGTTATGGACAGAAGTTGATATAATATCCAATATAATCAACAAAAGTGCTGTACATGCTCACAAACTGCTCATGATCAGTACTAAGCAATTAAAAATAAAATTTGGCAGGGAAAGGAAGCGTGAGGAAGAAACCTTCTATTTTAACTATGCAAAATCAGTTTGAAAATTTCATCTATTTTGTGGGAGAAGCTAAATAATTTCTACACCACATAGTGGATTTCTTTCTTCCAAGAACTGAGGGAATAAAGGGTTTTTTTTTTCCTTGAACTAATTAGCTTACTCAAGTTTCTGCATATTTTGTTCAACGGCCTTAGAACTGTATCTATATTTTATTCACCGGAAAGGACTAGAGCAGGATCTCAGGTCATTTCCTCACTGATTTGGTTAAAAGATGCCTCAAAGCTATAATAAGGATAAGCAGGACAGAAATCTCAGGAGTCTGGTACAATCTTACAGCTAGGATGCAAGATTTTTCTAAAGTCAGATGCTTCGTTTATTCTTCATTAATTATTCCTTCTGCTGGTAGAACCCAGAGAACTGTAGCAGGTTCTGTGCACTATTACATAAAAGCTCCACAAATGCAAATGTGTGGATGAGGAGTGAGTGAAGGCCCCTGTGGGCTGATATCCATATTGGAACACAGCAAGAAGGCACTGCCTGAGCTACATCATATACTTGGATAGAAATATCCATGGAAGAAAGTAAGTAGTTAGGGGAATTAGTTAGAAAATTAATTTTCCTTTATTTTCTGTCTCACTTTAGGAAGAGAGAAAGTTATAGGGCTGCAGAGAGGTTTTGGTCCAGTGTCTCTACCCAGAGGTCTACAGGGTTTCCAGAAAAAGAGTCCCTCTCCTCTGTCACTTTTCCCCCAGAAGGTCCCATGTTCACTGCAACAGGATTCATATAACATCAGTATGTCCATGAGTCTCCCTTTTCTCATACAGGGAGGAAGGAATATATATGGATTATAAGGCCCATGTAAATTACACTACATTATTAGTATGGTAAACCCAAGTTCCCCAAAGTCAGGTCATCTGCATGAAACTGAACTGTTGCTCCTTTGTGTATAATGCATTATATTATTCATTATTATAATCAAGCACAATTGTACTATGCTTTATAGGTCTCCTGCTTCATTAAGTCATGAAATCAACAAAGCTATTAGTACTTTATCTCTTCATTTTGCAATTTGTGGCCCATTTACTAGTGATGATTCCAACCCTAGTGTGAAGGAAAAATTGCTACTAATTAATGATCTTTCTGTGGCGCTGCTCCTAGTTCTGGATACAGATTCTTTTTCACAATGTTGGGTAAAGAAATGTTGCATGATCTTTTACAAATACAGAACGAATACAAAGAGTGAATAAAGGAAATGCGTGCTTGCATGGTCTATCTAACTCAGATTTACAGGGCCTGTTTCTTACTTAGGCTTACAAATGTATGAACTGCAGGGTAGAGTGATACCAGTCAGACAAGGGTGTTCAGACTTTGACAACCCAAAAAACAAGATAAAACCCCCCTGTTTCAAATCAGCCTTTCTGTGCCATGACAAGAAACAGTTAGTGACTAATTGGGAAAAGAAAGTGGTTGCAGTGATTTACCAGGTGGAATTGACCTTGTTATGAGATAGGGCAACAACAAGACCTCCTGGTAAGGAGGGCCCAGGGTTTTATCTACAGTGGTGAACAATAAAAACAAGATGCATAAAAGGCTCAGGGGAGCAGAGAAGGAGCTGATACTTGTGATCCTGAGAAAGCTCTGAACCGCTTCCAGATACTAATTTTGTAAGCAAGAATCAATTAGTAGATCTTATTGTCACAAAGTGTTATTAAATCGACTGGGAACAAGGGCAAACGCTCTGGAGATTGGCCTGGGGCAGCAGTTCCCTGAAGGAACATAAGGCAGGCTGGAAAAACAACACCCAGACAAGAACGAAAGTGCACAAAACCAACAGTTTACCCTTAGATTTAAAAGGAGTCTGTTTAAAAACTGTCTCGTCCTCCTAGATTTCTTTCATGGTATCAGGCTTGCTGGACTAAACGAGAACTCCTTTTGCCTTTCTTTGTCACACAACTTGGTGTGACTGAAATGCTGTAGTGTTGCATGCAGCATCCTAACAGACTATACTCACTTGCAAAAAAAAAGCATATACTATTTTTATCCTTAAGAAATTAATTAAATCGACACTTTGAATGTTGCTTCTGAGATTACTTTCAAATACTGAGGCTGAAACAAGCATAAAAGTCTTGAAAGTTTTTCAGGGTGTGTCTAGAATTTCAGGCAACTTTTCAGTCAGATTGAAGGCAACAGCTTGGTGTTTACCATTGTGAACACAATATTAATCCTTTGCCTTTTTGTGATTGTCTCTCAACTCGGTGTGTTTGAACTGTAATTGCTCAACACTGTAATTCATGTCATTGAACAAAAAAATCACATGTAGTAGCTCTTCTTTGAAAAACTACAGTTCTCCCATCACTGGTTTTCTAGTGATTGTGTGTCTCTATTTATTCTCCTTTATGTGAACTCAGCTAGAAGGTAACAGTTTTATGACTCCAGATTTATTTTCTCTTTATTTTTTAGTAGTGAGACAAGAGATGTGACCGTCTGAAGTCATAACATATGAAAAGGAAGTGTAAGGGGAATTCAAAAATCCAAGATTGTTCTGTGCTGTGAATTAAATGATTAAAGTATGAAAAACAAATTGCAGCTTTTTATCAAAAAGAAATTATACTTTCCTTATGATTTTCCTTCCGCTTCACCCCCATTTTCTGTTCAAGTATAGACATCCTTAATTTATTATGGATTACTGTATTTACATGTTAAATTCATTGTATTACTTAAGCCTGTAGCAGTTTGCTATTAAATTGAACATGAAGTGATAAATGGAGATGACAACTCCATTAAATTTCTCCAATGGAGATATTATATTATGAAATGGAAATTATTTTTTCAGTTGATGACATTGAATCTGATGGTACAGATGAACACAATAGACATTTCTTCATTTTTCCAATATATCCAAACTTAAATGTAAAAAAATAGAGTAATCATATCCATGAAGAAAAACAAAAACTGTACAGCATAAGGCAGCAGCAAGAAGCTAGGGAGCTGAAAAGGTATGTCTGAAAAAGATGAGATGGTAGCAATCTGTGCAGGATTGTGTTTCCTCTAGACAGCAGTACAGAACAGCCTCTCCTAGGCAGTACTTTTCCAGGTGAGCCTGTCTTCTGCTGCAGTGAAAGACAACTTCAGCAGCAGCTGGCTCCAACCTCGTGTAATTCCCAGCTGCACCGACACGGCTCTTTCTTCCCTCTGCTGGTGAGTCTGGCTCCCAGCGATGGAGCCTTTCCTGGATGCACACCTGTGTAAAACCTCTGCATGGCTCCTTTTTCAGAGTAAGTAACCCTAAACTGGTGTGGAGACAGGAGTGAGTTACCAGCAGCCTTGGCTTTGCCTGTTGTTATGCACATTTTGTATCCATGTGCTGCCATACATTGGAATAATGAACTATCTTCAGCAAACTAAATTTTAACAAAGATTTTTAAAGTTCAGTTGTTGTTTCCCAGTCTTTAAAGGCACAAATCTTAGAAAAGCTATTACCTAGCTGTTTGGCACTATCTTCCCTGATGATTAATGTATGCAATGTTTCTGCCACAGGCACAGTAAAGCTTTCCAAGTAGCAGCAGGAGGTTGAAGCAAGATGCTAAAGAACATTTGTGCATGCAGCATTTAGTGACTATTTAGAAAAAAAACCATTTTTTTTAAATTGGAGAAAGTCCACTAAAGAGGAGGCCAGGAAATAAATGAAAGTAAGGATCGATCAATCTTTGGTTGAGCTGGAGTACAATTATTCATTCCTTTGACAGGATCTCTCCCGTGCATTTACAGGACTGTGTTTTAGGATGGTAGGCAGGCACTAAACATGAAAAAAATATATTTAATTCTTTCTATAAAGCTTTCAGTTCAGGAAAGCATTAACTATAATTTTTTTTTTAACAAAAACAAGGCTGCATGGTGAGTGTGAGAGGGAGTGAGAGGGATGGAAAGCAAGATGTAGCCTATAGCTGGGGTAGGCGAGACACAAGGTCAGGGCAGCAGCTTGGGAAGAGGTAGAAAAACCCCCTACAGCCTCAGGACAGGAGCTTGGGACTGGTCTCATGACCACCTAATCTCCACTGGACTCCCCATGTTTGCATTCCTCGTGCTGAGCAAGCAGTGAACAGTAAATAAGGAGGGACTGCAGGGAGCCACTTGTGGCAAATCCTCATTGATGCTGGCATTCAGGGAGTATAGTGTGAATTTAGAACAATGCACTGAAAATACTAATAGTGCATTAAAAGGAATTATTTCTGTTTCTAGACACACTACTGAAAAAATACATGTACTCTAAACCATGGTAACAAAAAGAGCTTTCATACACAAGTACACATGCTTCAAAAGAGCAAGGCTCTCTAGTAGGTGCCTGGCTAGGTAATATAAAGGCACTCAAAGATGTATTTTACTCACGCCTTAAATGTGACACGGCAAAGGACCAAGAGTTTCATGATGCACACAGGCCTGAGGAAATTCAGTACTAGAGAGCACCAACCCATAGCATCACCATTTTATTACCTCCTCTCAAACCGTAAATGCAGCTCAAAAAACCCTGCCAACAATTTGGTGGTAACACAAACAAAAGGAATCCAGAAAGATAAATCTTCAACCACATCAGGCACAGGAAGCCTGCCAGTCTATAAAGCCAACATATGATCATGGCAGAAAGGCAGTATTCAGAGGAGCTACAGCCACTGCAGAGAACCTACATGAATCCTCTATTTTTTTATGTAGCAACCAGCCTCAGAGCACCTGGAAAGGGCTGTGTCTCCCTGAACTCCTCCCCGCAGAACAACTCCACAAAATGTAAGCACTGAGGGTGGCATAATAAGAAAGGGACAGCAGCAAGTGGAAAGCATCCCTCAGGCAAAATACATGAAGCTAGGAAGAGCTTTATAACAAATGCACAGTTCCTGTACTCTGGGTTAAGCAGGTTGTAACTACAACTGCACAAAAAAATTGTCATGGACAGGACCATGCTCTGGCCCAGTTTAACTGACCATAAAAGCTGTGTTAATACAAACATGCCAGGAATTAACACATCAGCTTTTCCCCTGTATGTGCACGAGTTACCAATGTAATCGAATGTTACTCAGTGGCTACCTGAACTAGCTTGGTGTCATGTTTAAGTGTCAGGTACACAAAGTTTGCTGTTTCTGTTGCTTTTGACCTGTGATCCCTCTTCTTTCTGTGCACCCTGTTTCCAGCCTGACCAGGGATAGAAGCCACCTGCAAGGTGCATCTTGCACACATCTGAAGCTCATGAGGGGCTTCAGACAGGACTGGAGATTTGTTAACCCTTCGTGCTTGGAGGCTTCTCTGTGTAGGTTTTTTACTTCCCTTCTAAAGCAGGAGAGTTACATCTGGGATCAGATAGTGCAAAATGGGCTGGTAGTGTTTGAATTGAGTCAGGTCCTTGCTGGCATGTTTGGATAGCTGTGTGTCCTGCTGGAAGTAGTTTCAGCTAGGCTTGGACTAGGAAAAACGTAAAACTGCTTCGACCACAAGGAAAAGTATTTCTCAGTAATTCTTTGATATTTTCTCTCCATATGGCTTCTGCTTCAGGTCAAATAGACCTAAGGGTCGAGTTACAGTTCTGTTCCCCAGGAAGAGAGGGTGGCTGGGGAAGCCGTATTTTTGTGCAGGCCAGAAGCTGAGGAATGACCAAGGCTTCTGCCCAGCTCTGTAGGAAGATGCTTTTATCAAGTGGAGAGCTGCAAGCTTCAAGTTTCCAGCACAGGTATGATACAAACAAGGAGTTCAGCTTCCATGATAGGCAGCTGTGAGGACATCCCACACCAACAGCCGCTTGGTTTGTATTTCTATTTGTTCACAAACCTCTGAAAAGTGCCTGTGCTGGCAAGCCTTTGGCAGCAGGGCCTAAGGGAGCTGTGAGGCACCGCAGCAGTGCCAGCCCCGCAGCTCTGCCCTTCCCAGCACAGTGCGCTCTGCTGCTGCCAGGACACCTGGAAAGCCCAGGGCACCCGTGTCCAGAGGAGCAGCTGATGGTGCTGGAGGCTTTTGGCTCCTCTGAGTGGCACACAACAAAGAATGACAGCAATCTCATACGTGCTGGATAGAAGCAGGTAGAAGTTGTTTATTTCTTCATAAGGAAAAAGAAAATCATGTCTGAAATTCAGTGCAACGAATGCACATTTGTGGGAGAATTTTTAAAATTATGATTCTGAACTGCATAAAATTTAATGTATTGCAATGAAATAACATATTTTACTCTTCAAATTATAGTGCTTGACCTTAATAAGCATTTCATAAAAAGCATGTTTAAAATGAGTATTTTCATGTAAATTGCTCTGCTCCTTCAGAATTAGTCAATTGAAAAATGAGTTAATAGCAAATTTTTAGTCATAAAAAATTCAGGTTTCTAAAAAGACTTGATGAATAACAAATCTGTGGATCCCCTTTCTGTTACTCTGCACTGTTTGAGAGCATTGAGTTGAAGTTAGCAAATCCATTTCAAATTGGAGATAAGCCTTGCCATAACCTTTCATTCCTCCTTAATGATGAAGCTTGTGCAGTATTATGAAAGCATTGCTCACTGATATGAACATTTCTTGTATGTTAAGTTGGTGAACCGTTATGTTACCTTTGATAAGCATTTACCCTTCTTTAGCTCACTCATATCCATATCAAGATTATTTTAGTAGCAAAAGATCAGTCATTACTGTGTAGATGTGAATGAGGAAGTCTTAATAGCAAGAAAAAAAAACCATCAATTCAATATCATGCAATATCTTTTTGTGAATCCTTGTACAAACATCATCCTTGGCAAACATCTCATATTAGAAATTTTTTTGCTCAGAGATATTTGGGGTTCCTTTGGCAGACAAGTTTTCCATTAATATTTAAAAATCTGATAGTAGAGACATACTCTGTTGTCTGTTTTGCAGAACAAATACAAACTTTTAAATAAGCTTTTAATGGCATTATCTTCAATATAAAATAGCAATATAAAATCAGCTATGAAGGAGCTTCTTTGCTTTACCAGTCAGACTGTTTCAAGAAGATGACCCAGAGGAATTGAACATCAATTCTAACAGTATTCATATGATGGAGGATCTAGTTTGCTTTCAGGTCTAGAATTATTGTGACTGATTCATGTCATACCTTCAGTGTTTCCCATTTTGAATAATGAAAACAGCAGTATTTTTAACCTAGCTCAAAATTTAACTCTTTCAAAGAAATCTGTTTCAAAGGTCAATGCTGAGACCTTCTGACCTTTCAGACTAAAAACAATTGAAACGTTTCAGGAGAGTATAGTGGACCATGAAGGTACCGCACAAATGAAAACCACTGTTGTAGGGCCTCCAAAACAAACATCTTGGCTTTGTTCTTACACACGTAGATAAGTCCTACATTTCACTTTACTCAGACTCTCAAAATGAACTGAGCAGCTAAATTTGATTGTATTTTATTTTCAGCTTAAATTGTGCATGACATTAGAAAAGGGATTTCTACCTTTGAAAAAAGGGATTTCTATCTATGTGGAAGAAAAAAACAACAAAACCAATCCAAAACTAAAATAAATTACTTGAAGTGAGACCAGAAAATGGATATATATAAAACTTTAGCAAAATGAGTCAGGGATGAATCAGTCACAATTCACTGATGTAGTTGTAAGAAAGATCTGTTCCAGCTGTGACACAGAAAGACAAAAGTCCCACATTAAAACTAAGCTATTAAAAGTGAAAATAATAAGGATTTAAAAAATAGAATGAACAGTACTTTCCATAGAAAATTATACTAGAATTTATTTCCAGAAGCAGTTCCCAAATGCAGCTACTGAATTCTTGATACAATTTCGTATCCTAAAAAAAAGTTTAAATTCATACGGTTCCTGATGGCCACAGAAAAGCTGAAGACGTAGGACAAACCTATTCCTTGAGTAGTCTGGGATGCTGGGATGGGAGCACCACTTTCTGTAGCTGGGCCATTTCAGCTGTGCAAGTGCAAGGCCTGAATGCTTCACATCCAAAGAAAAGTGTGGAAATAACTCTTATCATTGGCATACACTTACTTGCTAGAGCACAACTGTTTTGTGGAAACATATTATCGCTGGAGGCTGTTTATTATTTCTTAATAAAATTGAAATGCCAGTACATTCAACTGGCTTTCTTGCAGAATCATCTTGATTTAACATCAATCTTTTCAAATTTTCTTGTCTGTGGTTGAAAATAATCTAAGCCTGGTCATTGATTCTCTTTCTATGATGTTGGTTGACATCAGCAGTTGGGTAGTCAAAACAATGCCATAAATAAACTTGAATTATTTTTAGATATGAAAATAACAGTAGTTAGAGATCAGGGCTGATGCTGCAAATGAACTTGAGTTATTTTAATGCAGACTGGAAATAGATACAGAAAATGAAAGCAGAGCTAGGGAGGATACTGTGACAAGAGCCCTGCTCAGCAGCAGCTCTGATTTATACCTGAACTGTAAAGTACGGAGGGAAAATAAACAGCTTATCTGAATAATAACCGAGCCATTTGGTGTGAGCCTGCCTCTCTCCTTAACTTATTTCCCTTTCTGGGTTCTGGGGTTCCCATGTGTCTGATGCTCACTAAGAAGAATGAAACACAACTAATAGGTTTTGTCCAGAGGGTTGTGATCTTTTTGCAGTTAGGGAGCTCCCACACAGACATATGATGGCAACCCACTGTTCCAACTTTTCCAACTTGTCTGTTCCTCATCTATTGAAATAAAATACTTCTATCTGTCATTTTTCTTTTTTCTTTTTCTTTTTTTTTTTTAAGTTTGGTTTGTATCTTGTTTAATAGTTTCTACAGGATTTTAAACTGCTGGAGCAGGATGGGCAGCAATCACTTGTAGCTCTGGGACAGAAGGCTTTCTCACTCAACCCAGCCCACTGGTCAGCTGCTCGCCATGTCAGTTCATGTCTGCAGGGTCTATCTCATTTACTGCAATAGCTGTGGAAGTCAGTGACCTTTAATGTCGTAGTTACTATTTCACTGCTGGCTAATTTTAAATTACACCTTCAGCTAGGTTGTTCCTCATGCTCTGGAAGCGAGGAGGTGGATAAGTGGGGATATCAGGGACATTAGTGGCAATAGGCCATGCACTCCCAGGCTGCCACACAGCCGACCCTGGCAGCTCTGCAGCTGCACAAGCCGGCACCAGGGCTGGCTTGGATCTGCTGGCTGCAGAGCTGGGAGCAGCCCTGAGCCCAGGGCAGCCCTGGAAGAGCTCCCAACAGAAGCTGAGTCCTGGGTTATAAGCAGCTTTCATATGGGCACCTCTCTAACTCTGCTGGAAGTCTAGATTTTCCAATAATGTTAGTACCTTTAGCATTATCTTCTGATTTATTTCATTAAGAACAGGTTGTATGATATTAGATTCTTTAAAATGTAACAAACCTGTTTATTTAGGATATGTTGATAAATAGCTCCAATTATCCCAGTGTAACTCATGACAACACTCCTGGGAATGAAATCTCTATAAACACATGCAGCAGTGTATGGCTGTTGTCTCAGTGTTGGTTTCAAGAGACTTAACAAAAGGTAGATGCTGAACCTCATCCTTATAGGAAAATTTGGTGATACTTTACTTTGAAAAGACAGATACTGTGAAGGAACAAAGGTACAGTTCATTTTGGTGATATCTAAAGGAAGAATGTTCATACAAAATACTTTTTACAGAGCATTGTGTCTTTTTACCACAATTGTCTGAACTGCTAAAATTAAACCTCAGCTTTAAGTGTTGTCTAAATGATTTGAAACCTTTCCTGTTTCCATAGGAAATAGCAGTCTTTTCTACTTACTTTAATTTTCAAGCCATAAAGAAAGTTACTAAAATGCCTTTTGATCTGTAAAAATTTTAATGGCTCACATTGACATTTTACAGCAAAATAGCAAGTGAGTATTCAGCCATTAGGATTTTTTCCATTGTTTTGGATTTTATTTTGGGTTTGCTTGTTTTTTTTTTACATTAGGTGAACAGAAATAGATAAGTAAAAGGGAGAAGGAAGAATTACATTCTTACCTACTGAGAAGCAAGGTTGCAATATTAGGAACAACTGCAGATGCTAATTTCAAAATACTGTCATTCCTCACAGTAGTTGTGGCAAATTGCACATATAATGATCTCAGTCTCATCTTACTGGGGCAACGGAACTTCAGAACTCAGAATTTTTTCTTGTGTTTAAATATCACATCAGTTGTTTGGTTTTTTTTGGGTTTTTTTTTTACATATAGCTATTGAAGGAAAAGCTAAAACTAAGCAATAAAAAGGAAAAAAAAAAAGAAGTTTGCCACCCTCATTTTCTTAGTTCTGCTTGGTTCATGTTTAGTTACAGTTTCTGTTGGATTTTTTTCTTTCTCATTTCATCTGGGGATGAGAAGTCTAAGAATTTGTTCAGTTATGGTGGCCAGTATTTGTGATGACAATAAAAGAAGATTATAAAAAGTAGGAAATAACAAAGAAATGCAAATTGACATTGGTGACTGGACAAATGTATTGAACTATCGTAGTCCATATTCTAGGGATTTTTATGTCAGCTTTCTCTGAAGGTAAAATGGTAAAGTTAAGAGAGATGTAATCTCCAGTAATAAGGAAAAAAGTCTTCAGAGCTTGTGTCACTGCTGCTTTTCATACAATACTTTTCTTACAATTAAATTATGGTTTTAAATGTTTTTACTATATCTGTAGCTATCTGTCTACTTACCTTGTACCTGTAAATTGTAGATAAATTCTGAAAAGGTTGAACCACAACATAGTTCCACTCTTACTTTCAGTGAGTGGAGAACTTTTTTTTATAGTGGCAGTTGATTGAGCGTAGGAGACATCTGGAATTTAATCAGTGTTCTCTGAAGATTTACAATCCAGCACTGTCTCATTCAAGTTTCTCATGATACAAATTTTTCCTGTATAAAAATAATTGCATTAAAAAAACATAGAATGGAGAGATCACTGAGTGATTTTGGATGGGAGGGATGTGTGTTTGAACTGGAACTCATGAAGGTTTTTGTAAGACCCACTCAGAATAGAACAATAGGTCCCAGTAGGGAATGCTGTTCATGGAATTGGACTGGTGTGGATGTAGTTGTTTAACAGCAAAAGAGATTTAGCTGGTACAGTTTTTAAAATGCTTGTGCATGTTGAGGACTGGAGGAAAGGTGATGGGCACATAATACAAATCTTTGAATTTCACAACAAAAAAAGAAACGTTCCTCATTGTATTTGAACTCAATCCCACCTGCCTGAGAACTGAAATAAATGGAGAGTCCATTTTTGGTTTTGGTTTGATATATGTTTTCCATGATAATGCTAAGGGTGGGGATGAAATGAAAATTGTGAATTGTCACATAAAAGCTGATTGTGTGGTTGCTCTGGCACAACTGAAAGACAGAAAAGCTAGACGATGAGGATTTATTTTTCCCTATCCTTTCAGAACATAATTTTTCTCTTTTCCTACTGGGTTTAGCCCCTCAGGCCACCTTGCCAAGCAGCAGCTCAGACCAAGGGTGCTGAGAAGCTGTCAGGAGGGTTGTACTAAAATAAAAGGTTACTTAAAAAAAAAGAAAAAAAAAAAGGAAAAAAAAAAAGAAAAGAAATCTCTAACATTTCTCCAAGTTTCTGTATGATAGCTGTAAGTCAGACTGACTAATTGAGATGTTCTAGACAGTTTTCTCCCCAAAGGGCTTTTGATACAAAGCTTCTGCATGAGAAACTGAACAAATGAATGGCTGAATTTTATCCATCAGTCTCCGTAGAAGTTTTAATGTGTAACAGTCATTGGTGTGGTATTTGCTGAATCCCACCAACTGTTTAATCTATAGTTTTATAACTGGACCTGGAGGTTAATTTTATTTTATGATTTTATTTTTGATTAGAGTTTCAGTCATCCAAAATTTGATTCAGGTTAATTGTTGAGTAGCAAAGGGAGTGGTTCCTATGAGCTCATTGCCTGAGACTTGTTCAAATTAATCTCTTAGTGATTATTTATGAGTTTGTTATTCATTTCCAAGAAAGGTCAAAATCACTAACACTTTCTTTGAGAGTCTAAAAGGAAAAAGAACCCTATTTAAGAATCTAAAGAAGAAAGTATGTGCAGTTACAGGGAATGATTATTTAATTTCAGTCTTGGTTTTTTTGACAGGCATGGACCTTCAGTTCATTCCTATGAGCATTAAAGGTAAGATCTTCTTCTAAGGGCCTAAAGTGAATGTCTTAAAATTTCAAGAATGTATAATGATCTCCAAAGCATTTAAATGCATTATTAGCAAAGGAAAGTGCCTCATGCCTTTGTGACTGCAGTAGGGATTTTAATATTAAATTTTTCTGAGTTTCCAGGCTTGTTTTATACCATAATATGTTTAATAATTTTGGCTAATTCTCTAATTCCCTTGAAATTAGCTTCTTAAATGACGATATTTTCCAGATACTTAACTTCTAGTTTACAGTACTAAAAGACAATGGAAAATTTGACTTTTATCACTTTGACACATGAAAACTCCATTGACAGAGTGTTTTAGACCGTTAAGAAATTTATTAAGAAGATTAAATTATTGCCTCCAGTAACTGCTGAGGATAACAATACTCTCTTGCCCAGCAGTTCCAAAAGCACATATTCAAGTCTCCTTGGGCACTGTGAAAGTGCTCAGTGCTATCTTTTAATTGTATTTTTGGAATAATTACACTATGGGGTGATCGTTCTGTGCAATTTTACTTGTCTACTAAGAATCTTTAAATCTTCCAAAGCTCTCATTTCACTTCAATAAACCTTTTCTCATTATATTATTACAGAAAAAAAGGATCATATAGAAAATATAGCAAACCAACATTTTTACTTTTTAACATTGGAATAGTTCATTTTGAGTTATTGAAATACTATCTGCCTTATTGATGCTTCAGGCAAAACATGTAATAACTGTGCTATAAACCAAAAAAAAAGGAGTATTAAATTTGTAATAGCCTTCAATTACACTGACCCCATTGGTAATCCCAGTAGGTTTTAGTGGGATCAGACAGAGACTGGATATTTGATGAGTAAAAGCTGGGCAGAAGGCTCACTGAATGTGCTCTCCCAGTCATTCTTTGTAAATTAATTTCTAATGCTACTTCTCTGGCAACACTCAGCTCTCTTGCAGAATGAACAGTGGAAGATAGGAGACAATCCTTTGAAAAATGTTTCCAACCTGATCAAAAAGATGAGCTAACCATTTTTATATCCCAAAAGTTACATTAACAATTTAAAACTAAATATATGGGGTTTTGTTGTTGTTTTTTTTTTTCTTTTTGTATTGAGTTGAAAGAACTGGATTTGATGGAAGTCAAGTAGCAGAAAAAGTTTAGAGGCCTTCATTTGGCTCACATAAACCATGTCAGTGTTAATGCCTGTGCAAACTACTGCAGTTTACAGGTGAATCACTCCAATTAATGCTGAGGCTGTGACTGATTGCAGAATATTTGAGGTCTTACCAGCAATTACTGGGTAGAAGGTAACATTTGCACCTAACTAAATGTTCTCCTTCCATTTCCCTATCTGTAAAGGTGACACTTCCTACAAAAGTTTTTTTAAATTTATGAAATTGGCAGAATCTTTTTGTTGGTCTGTCTTTGCCTGCTTTCCCGTTGTTCTGTTATCTCTATCTTCGTCTCTCATAAGTTTGAGCCATTGGCCAACTGATACGGAATATGGTAGGAACACACGGCTATAGTTGATAAAAGTAGAGATCCCAGAGTCACAGAGGCACAGACTGGCTCCAGAGGGACCTCTGGAGCTCCTCTAGCCCAGCCCCTGCCAGGCCAGGTTCAGCTAGAGCAGTTTACACAGAATCACATCTAGGCAGGTTTTGAGTATCTCCAGAGAAGGAGACTCCACAGTTTGTCTGGGCAATCTGTTCTAGTGCTCTATCAAGAAAAGAGCTTTTTCCTCATATTCAGATGAAACTTCCTGTGCTCAGGTTGTATCCATTGCCCCTCATTCTGTTGCTGGGATACTTTAGTCCTACTTGGTCACTCTCTGAAAAAAAGAAATTCATCGTGACTCTCAGAGAATAATATTTTTTCTGCAGATAAAAGATTTTATTTTCCCCTATTATGTCATTTGTCTGTAATCATTAAAGATTGGCTTATAGGTGAGGAAGAGAATTTAATATCCCTATGAAAGTTGCTATTATTCATTACATCTTTTTCTATGACATCCAGCATGAGAGGCAAGAAAAGGCACAGCATGAAAAAAGATGTTACACTGAAATAAGAAATCTAAAGGCAACAGAAGAATCATACTGCTATATATACACATCAGGCTAGAAAAAAAGTGAGCTAGAAGAGTTTAAAGTTTCCTTGCCTTTCTGCATCAAGGTTAGTATTTCTTATAACCAATCTTTCCTTAATTCACAGCTGCACTCTGCAGAAAATGAGATGTGGATTTTCTACATAGTGATCCTGTTTAGTTTATTACAGTAAATAAGAAAAAAGCATATGATGAATTCTGATAATAATGGATCTTTAGATAAAAAAATTACTTACATTAACACCAACACAATATACCAGTAGTGTATAACATTCTATGTTCCCATTCAAAAGGGGCACTTTCTTCATATCAAGACTTTTACAGCATGCTTTGTCATTTCCAAGTACTACAGTTTGTGTAGCTGAATTCCTTGGTGTCCCATTACTGCACCCATGCCATCTTCTTTTCCAGCTGTAGCCTCCCATGGCAGATTTTCAAAGAGATTTCATCTATGCCTCCATCAACAGACATAAATATTTACCTTTAATATCAGGTCTAAATGGAGGATACATTTCTCCTTTCACTCTGAATTCAGCAGGGTAAAAATGACAGGCTGATATTCCACCTAGAATCTGTTTGTTTGTAAAGGCAACACCTTTCCTCAGGGGGCTGGTTCCCCCTCTCAACACAGTTTTGCCTACCTGTGTACCAGGCTCCTGTTGTGACAAGCACCTTGCAGATTTTGAGGAAAAGCAGCTACCATGCCCCAAAATACCAGATGAGCTAATTGCAGTGATGAGAGAGACCAGCTAACTCCCTCAAAATGCCAAACAAATGAGTGAAGAGTAACCTAGCTGCTTTTAAAAAGGGGCTGGAGACTTCCAGTGTGCTTCTGCCTCATGGGCTTTACAACTTACAGCATGCAAGGTGGAGTCGTGGGAGTCTTTCAGTGGTGTCAGCAGGGTCTGATGGGGCTGTGATGAGTCTCTCAAGCACTTAGACCTCTCTGGTTGATGGTTTCTGTCCATGGAGTAGTGAGAAATGGCCCAAAACCTTTAAAGAATATATTTGAGGAGAAGTAGCAGCAAGTGGCATGTGAGGGTCCCTGCTGTTGCGGAGGTGGCTGAAGCAAGGGGAGAAAGATCCCTGTTACACTCCTTGCCAGCTCCTGTCTTTTCTGCTCAAGCTTCTTTTATAGAGAGAGGCTGCTGGGACATTGCACACAGCAAATTTTGCAGGGCTATTGGAAACATCAGTCCACTAAATTCTCCTGCTTGTCAATGGGAAAAGTAAATTAGAAGAAAAGTTCTTTCTTTCAGGTAATAAAACTTCGATAAAAGCTGAGGCAATGTTCAAATACTTCCAACCCACTCAAACATTTCTAGTAAATGCTACTCATTCAAAAACCTTTAAGGGAGAAATCATGTCTCTGGTCTCTTATCTGAAGTATTTCTCAAAGGCTTGCATTTCTCAAGGACAACTTTTGCCTTGCTCTTGCATTGGTTGTTATCCATAACAAAATTTCCTTTGACTCCAGTGGTGTAAAATTAGTCTTTAGAATTTCTTTCATCAAAACTTTCCAGATTTATATATTACAAATTGCTGTAGTGATTCCTCAACAAATTGATACCAACAAAAATTTCACAGCAGTGGGAAGAGAGAAAAGTAGATAATAAATGGGGCTAAAAAGTACAGTCTTTAGCACATAGCCTTCTCATTGAGATAAACAGAAATTCTTAGTTCAAACCAGCAGAATTTGGCCTAGCAAGACAAACTGCTTTGTGACTCTTCCGAGAGAGCAGTGAAATGAGAAATCCAGTTTATATCTGCTATCTGCCTTTAAAGTAGACAGCAATTGCACTTGGCTATACAGATTAGTACTCAAAAATGGAAAAAAGGCTTGTGTTCCACTTTCAAATTGTTGACATCTTGTACTGACAAAGAAAAAAGGTCTGAAAGGAGACCCAAAATAAATTAGAGACTTGGAGGAAGAAACAAGGCCAGAAAATATGTAGGAATTGAAAGGGGTGGCAGGCTGTAAGTTTGTGTGAGGCTAGAAAAAGGACAGATGAAAGAGTTTGGTAGATTCAAAGGTCATTGGAGTCCCAGAATAATATTGAGGCTGAATGGAGGTGGGGGACAATAGTGGACCAGAGACAGGAAAAAAGTAGAGGCCAAAAGTGGCCTCAAAAGGTCAGGATGCTAGAAATAAATCAGTGCTCCAAGGGGGCTGGAGGGTGTCAGTAGAGGTTAAAGGGGGTAGAAGGACAAAAAGAGATGGGGGTTCTTGTGGTTGTACAAATCTGTTAGTGCAAAATCTTCCCCCTGGAAGGAAGTCTCCTGGTGTGGGATAACTGCTTGTCTTCCTTAATTCATTTTTTTCTGAAAGATGCAGGAAAATAATCTACATTAATTCATCCAACTGCAGCTATTGCTCACCTTATCCTTCACACTCCTGCTTTGGCAGATGTTCAGGGGAAGCCTCTCCTTATAAAGTACTACTACTTTTATGTCCCTAGAGAAAATTAACCCCACTTACTCTTTAGCTTTGAAATTGAGCCATAACAGTGGTTTGGATTTATTGAAAAGGATTTTTATATAGATATATTTTGCTACAGCAGAATAAGTGATTCTGGCCTTCCTCTAAACAGAGAAATGGTGCATCTGAGCAGCCATTATAATAGCCACACAGCTTGAGTGTGCTGGGAGTGGCTGGGATCAAGTTAACTTTTTCCATCATGGCCTGGGGTGGTTCTGGATTTGTCACTAGAAGTGGTGATAGAAGCTCAGTGTTTTGTGTAGAACAGGGCTAGCACAGTGTCAAGACTTTTTCTGCACCAGCTGGGGTATCACTGTAGAGATTTGCATGCAGTGCTTCAGAACAAGAGGATTCTAGATAGAGGATTTGACAACTTTGACACATGGTGGTGGTGGCAATGCCTTGAGTGGAGGCTGCAGCAGCACTAACCACCACTCAGTGCAGTACTTCCGAGTTATTTCATATCCAGGTTTTAGATTTTGGTGGATAATCACTCTTCTGCACAGAAGGAGGGGAAGGGATGGGAATGAAGATGACTGAAGGTCCCGTATCTTGCAGCAGATGTACAGAAATGGACATTGCCCCTGACATGCCCAACATTTAGCAGTGAAGGACATCACACTGTTAATTCCACCCAAAGAATGAATATTTTTACTAACACATTGTCGCTGCCATTTCATACAAAGCCCACTGATCCCTGTCTATTAAATGAGTAATAGGCTCTTGAGAGTCCAGAGGAGATGGAATGAGAGACAAACACGAGGGGATCTCAGGTAAGTGGGGGATTAGAATGTCCCGTGTGTGTGAAGAGGATGAGAGAACAGGTTGTTTCAGGAGAGCATGCAGAGTTGTCATGATACCTTCCTGTATGAATTAGTAAGCCTCAGAGCCCTGTGCTGAAGGAAGGATGCAGATTTCCAAACTTAGAAGTCTGTATAGAGACCATTTTCTTCCTGATGCTTTCCTGTGACAGTCAATTCCAGCTGACAGCAGGAAGAAAAGATGTGTGCTGAGGAAACCTTATTATTTTAAAAATTTTATCTTTTAATGTGCAATGTCTGCATTTCTGGGGAAAGAAAACCAAAAAAAAAACCAAAAAAACCAAACAACAAGGACTCAAAAAACAAATCAACCAAGTTTATAATAAACTGTAAAATTATAATGTTTTGCAAGAAGTAATGTAATACAAAAATATTCAGAACCTTCTGTGCTATAAAGAAAAGCGTAGAAATTTATTTTATTTTAGAGAATTAAAGATGGACTAATTAGCTCCTGGTTCTATTACTCTGTTTTTGTTTTTAAACTTTTATTTTCCTCTATAGATAGGACACACAAAACAGTTTTTTGGACATTTTTAAGGGATGCATACTGAGTCTCTCAGCTTGACCAGAACTGCCACTTCTACTCAAACAAAATACAGCTGAAAAAAGGAAAAAAGAGTAACAATGACAATTTAAAATCATTTCCAAACCATCTTGTGTGTCAAATCAAAAGTGGATCAGTGTTTGTGTTTAAAATGTGTTAGTAATATGGCATGCTGCAAGTAAAAATAGTCCTTATCCTATGCCCAATGTGTATTTGTATCCTATTAACCTATTTCCTTAAGCCTCAGGAAACGAAGGGATAGAAATGTAGCTCATTGTCTGCTTTAAGCACATAAGCACTTGGGCAAAAATAGCCGTACATCCACCTAAGCCCAGGAAAGTAACAACACAGGCCAATGAGCCAACCACCTGAAGAGTGGCTGGACAAACACTTAGGAAACTGCAAACCCCTGAAAAGATTTTTCTGGGGCGATTGTGAACAACAAGTGCATTTATGGAGACTATTAAGCAATTTGTAAAGAGAAAAAAGGATCAGGTTTTTAACACAGGTCAGTGCTAAGCTGTTTTGACTGGCCCAGTCCTTGAAGTAATAGCCAGCCCTGTGCAGAGAACGCTGCTGTGAAGTATGCAAAACAACCTTGAAATGCAGGATTGAGTAGAGGGTTGAGGCATATTCCTTCATGTCCTGGAAGCACATATTTCAGGTTTCTGATGTTGAAGGATTTCTTTCCAGGACAGCTATTTCACTTGACTAGTCAAGAGGCTTGAGCACTGAGGGGCACAGGGGCACCTTGAAATCTGGCTGTGTTTTATACACAAACTTGAGGAGTATAAACAACTTTTCAAATAGTGTCATTATTATTGAACTCACAGTCAGATGCTGTGCTGATTATTGTCCTAATAAATCTCAGCTGTGCAGAGATCAGATCAAGATTGAGTACCATGTTGCCATGTATTTTAACTGGAATAGGAGAGCAGTGAAGGGGAAAAAAGACTCATTGGAACCATCAGATTTCCTATTGTCTTGGCACTATTCTATAAAAGCCTGACTGGCTCTAAACCACCTTGGATTAGCAGTGTATCTTTACAAGCTTCTTTACTCTTCAAACTTAGAGGTTCTCCTCCTGAAGCTGTTACAGCTCCAGTCAAATCTTATTGCAGCTAAAGAAAAGATCACAGAGCTTTTTTATTGCAAATGTATTCTTCATTACACACATGGCTGCCAACTGCTACTGGAAATTATTGCCCCAACAGTAAATATTTAACTCCATTTTATCTCACTTAGATTTTACTCATTAAGATTCCACACTGATGTTAGCAAAAGTCAACAACTGCTTATGTTTGGTAGTTTCCATAATTGTAGGGAATAGAGATGGATGGAGCTTATTTTTTTAGTTTGTTCTTTTCCACTGTTTTGAAGAGCTCGAAATTCAATGTGCTGCTGTATGTCCATTGTTCCTGGGTTGTGATAAAATACAACTGCCTCAAATGGAACATTTTCATGAGAAATCGATGAAAACTATGCAGCAGATGTACCAATAACAAAACCAAATTAGTAGAATACTGCAAGTATTGGCAGAACCTTTGGAGATCTAAAATTATAGTAGTTTTGTTTGGTAGCATGAATTTCTCTTTACCTCCAGGTTACCTTGAGTGATGTTTCACAGCCTCCTAACTGAGGTCTTTCTGTGCTCAAAAGCCATTAATGTAAGTGTTACAGTGACATTTTCCATGTGAATTCCAGCTGTGAGGGAGGCTGGATCCTGAATCAGCACCATCAGCTGTTCCCATGACCAGCCAAAGGCAGACACTGATTGAATGACTTTAACCCTCCCCTGGTTCCTCTTCTATCATTTCCATAAAGCACTGGCCATTCCTCTAACAATTGAAGGGCATATAATAGCAATTTTACTAGAGTATAAAGAGAGATGTAGCACTTGAATTGTCACAAGAGGCATAAATAATTGCCATAAGACCATTGACCTTTATGTTACTTTACTGTGCGGCCTTTTACTGAAGTTAAACTTACTGAAGAGAAATAACTCAAGTACCTGGCTTCAGTTAATTGTTTAGTGAAAAGAAGTGCTAATGAATTGCCCCATTCCAAGGCCGGGCATTGCAAGAAAATCTACTTGTTACATATATTGAAATGTTCAGTTAGCAGAAGTGGTAATCCTCAACATTAAACAGATATCCAGCCTTAGAAAATTGTGTTTAAAAAAACATATGTAATGGCAAAGCTTGCAAACAAGAAAAGATGGATTAGATTAAACCTTTGCTGATACAATACCTTATTTTGGTAGCTGTCTTTCTCTTGAATTCAGTCAAAAGGTGTTGATCATATTAAACAGCTGTAATTACATCCTTGATGTTCTATTCCACTCTATGCCAAATGTATATTTCTATGCAGCTCAAAGATCTGCAATAGTTTTCAGGCCTGAATGTAGTTCTGCAGTTAATTTCTTTATGAGTTTTCTTCTTTTGGGAAAATGAAATCCAGTAGAAGACAGCATACCAAAAATAATGAGCTGTTCCCATTTTGGTCCTAATACATGGATTTTATTTCATAGCAATTTTAAAATGCTACAGTTTAAACTATTCATTTGCTTTTCCTACTGTTCTGACTCTTTCAAAACAAGTCAAATAGAAATGAGCCTAAAACAAAACCACACAATATATCAAAGTCAAGAATAATAGAAACTGTAGCTGAAGCACATTTCTAGCTATCATTGCTCATGGATTCTAGCTATCATTCATCAGTCGACTATTAATATGGCAATCTATAGTTTGATGATGCAGGTCTTCATGATTTCTTCTAAGTCACTGGTCCTTTTTTGAATTAATTAATTCAAAAACATTAATATTCTGCCTGCAGAGGTACTACTAAGCCATACAGCTTCAAGAAAATATGAAGGGTTTTGCTACAGCTTTCTGAATAAGGATTTCTGAATTCATGCCTATATATTCAACACATTCCCTACTGAAAAGTAGCACTAGGAAAATACAGAGCGAGAAACACAAAGGGAAGCTATAATATATGGAGCTATACACAAAGGGAATATATAATCTTGGTGTAATCTTCAGGGATTCATTATAAATAATTTCTTTTGAAGATGTGTTTATGTCTCTCTATTATCCAGATGTTGTTATATTTAAATGCAGTTCAATGAAAATCAGATGAGGAGGAGGAATTTCCAGCAGGATCTATCTTATTTTAATGAAGTATCATGGTTGCTATTGATTTCTTGGTTTGGGGGTTTTTTAGCAGGTAACTCTGTTAGAACTCTACCCTGGAGACAGTGGGGTAAATCTGGGTCTTTGTAAAACATCATGCTGAACTCACCTCATTTTAATTCCTGCATTAGCAAATAGTCCAAGGTTGATGCTGTGTTCTCTGTGTCTCCTCCTGAGCCTTATTGTCCAAGTCACTTCCCCAGCAAAGTCAGGTTAATTTGGGGTGAGCAGTTTCCATTGCAGGGGCTGACAGAAACGGCACCTGGGAGCTCGTGCCTTCATCCAGACACAGGGTGTGCTCAGGGGCACTGCACCTGTGCCCTTCTGCACACAGGGTAAACATGTCACTTACTGAGCATCTAGACACTGTGATAAGGACATGATACCACAACCAAAAAAAACCTAAGCAGATGTAAACATTGTTTCCTTGCCCCTTACTCTGCTAAGAAAAATATATAATAAAATAATAAATTATTCCAGGTTCTAAAACTCAGTGATGATAAGACTGTGACATTTTCAAACAGGACTTCTGCGAACCTGTATTGTTCATGGAATTTTGACAAGCCCAAGAATAAATTCCTTTGATTTAGAATAGCTTTTTCCAGCTTTTAAGGAGTAAAGGAAATTGAGTTTCTTCAACTATAATATGAGTAATAATCATCACAGTTTCTTTTAAAGGGACTGAAATAAGTGGCACTATGTAAAGCTGAACAAAAACATGGGTTATGTTCTCATGCTTTCTTGGGCCATGGCTCTTTTAAAATGGACCAATTTTTCTAAAACTAAACTGTCCTCATTAAGATCAGATAAAAATTATCCTAGGACTTCCATGAATAACTTTTTGCCCCATACCACAACAGATGAAATGTATATCTTCCAGACCAACAGTGTAGCCAAAGCCTGCAATTTATGGCAGGCTGCAGACAACTCATAATATCTAAAAAAAAAAAAAAATTTTGAAAAAAAATGCTAAAAGTCTGCACAATTTCTGCTTGCACACTGCCAAAGGCTTTTGAAAACACTGTCCATTCATTAAAACTAATTTTGTCTGGTGACATAAAATACTGCTAAACTGTTAATGCCAGTATCAGTTTCAAAATTACAGGAAAATCAAAGATGCCCAAGACTTATATTGATAAATAATCTTTTAGAACTCTTATTCCAGGTTATTATCATATTTGCAGTTTAAATTAACTTCTGTTGCTCTGTATCTTTCACAGGTTTTAAGCTGTGGGTCTTATTGACATTGAGTTAGCTCAAATATTTCCACAAGAGATAATAGTACAAGTCCTGAGAGTTGCCTTATATATAATGCAATTTGTTTAATATGGACAGATTAAGGGGCTGATTCATCCAGGGACTTAAACACAGGAGTAGGCTCATTTGAAGCCAGCAAGACTATCGAAACTGAGAAAACAAAGCAAAGTACTTAATATCTGGCATTGAGACCTAAAATAGAAATCCAGAAATAGATCTGTAACTGCAGTTCTCTAAAACTGTCTGCTAGATCATCAAAATTTGTCTTAATTAGGAATTAACATGTTATTTGAAGCTGAGGATTTGCCTTTTTTCTTTTTTCTTCTTTTTTCTTTTTTCTTCTTTTTTTTTTTTTTTGTTGTTTTTACAGTTTTTGTTATGCATATTTTAAAAAGCAAATCAAAATCAAGTTGTAGGTAGGGGAAATGCCAGCTCAGCATCTGTCTCCCTCTGCCAACTGCCCAGAGCCCAGGGTAAGGGCAAAGTGAAAACCCTTTGAAGGAGAACAATTCAAGCAGTGGAATGTACAGTCTCCATTTATTCCCCTTTTCTACAAAACTGCAGATTAAATTTGGGGCTAAATTGTCCAAATATTACTCATTCTTTTTCCTCAGATATCCTAGAATTGACAAGCTATTGAACAAAAAGGATCACTCTTGCTAAAAAATGGTATGTTTGTAAAAAGAGATGCCATAATAGTAGAATAGATTTAGAGCATTTAATTTCTTGGGTTTTCTCTGATTAAAATTTAAAAAACAACATTTTCCCCACCCCATAAGTCTACCTGAAACACTAGTGGAAGTCAGACTTACTTTTAAACTTTCCTTTTTTAACAGCCTCCCTTGAAGTGTGTCTGCTCTGGGAATCAGAGGAGAACAGCAAGAACATCCAGTGTTTGCACAATGCAGTTCAAGCTCTCACGGACACGGATGAACCCACTTGGCCACCAGGGACCCTTCATGAAAGACAAATGAAGCTGCTCGTGAGATCCACACAGGATAGCTGATGTATGCTTTTTATTCAATTCACAGTTTATTTACATTTATTATCCTTTTTTGCAATGCTTGTCTATGTGCATCAACAGTTCCCAGGATGGTACAGTGGGAGGCATAATTCCCATTTGTTTGAGTTGTGGATCTCTTTTAAAAAACCCATAAACACAGGACAATGAAAATGAGCTACTCCTTCCAGCACATCATGAGGGAATACAGCAGAATCTAATGGAATATTCAACACAGCAGTGTGAATGCACAGTGAATGTATGCAGCTCTCAAAATCCTTGGAACACAGATAAGCACAGTTCCATTCTGGAGGAATATTTTTTGTGACTGTGGAGTCTCAGCATGTGGTAAGTCCCTCAAGCCTGGTTTTCCTTGGTCAAGTTCCCATGTTGCAACTATTTTTCACTTTCCCAAACTAATTGTCTCATGTAAGGACCAGATTTTGGTGGATAAGTCAATGGTTTTTTAATCATTATTAGAGTCACTCTAAGTGTGCATCTGTCAGGATGCATTGATACTAATTTTCTAAGGATTTAAAACTTTCTTGTCATTGATACAGTACCAAAGCAACCTGCAAATTCACTAAGTTGAAGAGTTTATCAGTAAAACCACATAAAAGCTTTCAGCAGCTCTTCTACATCCTCCAATTGCTTCTAAGGCTCTCTGTTAATTTCAGTACTTGCTATGGCTTCCTATACCTTGAGGAAGCAGTTCTGGTATTGTCATTGACTTCCTCTAGAAAGCTGGTTGTTTCCAAGACACAAAATCCCATTTAAAAGCTATGAACCATCCTCTAATACAATGAGTATTAGTGAAATTTCATAGAATTTTTACTGTATTAAATGTTAAGCAACTAAACAGGTAGTTCAAAATCAAATCAAGAGATCACAGAGGAACTGAACAAACATTTGAAGTCTTTCAGGCATTCAGGAACCACCAAGTGAATATTCTATTTCTGTGACACCTGTGAATTCCTTTTTAGGTATTTTTGAGTATTTGTAAGTACACTGAAATTCAGTGATCTCAGATTTATATGGTTGTACAAATACTGCTATTTTATTCTTTGGATTTAATGGTAGTTTTGGAAGAAAATTATCCAGGACCTGAAAATAGCAGTGAGGCAAATCAGCCAACCCACTGATCAAATCTGTAGATATAGCAAGGTAGCCCTTTAATTTTTTGTTCATTTACTAACCAAATTTACAAGCAGTACTAAAGCATATGGCAGAACGTGTGGCCATCAGGCTCCTCCATATGGCTGAGCCACAACTTTACCCTCTTTGCCATCTATCCAGAGGCTAAGTCAGGGCTGGAGTTACTCCTCATTCTCCAGCTGTTAGGCAGTTTGCAATCCAGAGCAGAACTCTGCTGAAGTGTCTCTCCTGCCCCAGATGTGCTGCAATTCTCAGCTGTTCTAGGAGGGAGAACTGCTGGTTAGGGGAGAAGCAGAACTCTGCCTATCCTTTTGTGTAGAGGTTGCCAGGAAACAAAATTTCTTCTGAAATCTCTGAAAGAAACATAGTTTTGGTTTCTAGAGATTACTTAGGGAAGATACTTGAATTTTTCTGAAAGGAAGAAATGCAAATGAGAGGGTTGAATCAGCTCAGGTTTAAAAAAATTGAAACTCATCAAAGTGTAAACAAAGGTGATGGTGCTGGTTGATTTGCACAACTGTTCTTGCAAAAGTTAAATGTGCACAGACTTCCCCAAAAACAAATAGGCTGGAGCTGAGACTTTTAAAGAACCCCATTTAACTTCAACCCAGCTGATTTATCTCATCTATGTGTAAATGAGAAACAGTTGTTGAGGTATCTTTAAAAAGCAGTATATTCACTTATCTCAAACTCATCAGGTGGGTCCTAGACACTGAAGGCATTTGCAAGGGAGAATAACTGCTCACAGCTGAGGAATATAGACTTTTCCCCACAGTTATAATACACAGTTATATAGTATGTGTGCTCAGGGTACTGATTTATCCTGGTTAAAGCAGAAAATGAGCCCATTCAAACATTAGTACTACAGCAACAAGAAATATGGAACAGCCACCATGCCCATCACAAGTGTTAAATGCTCATTCTGGATTTCCTAAAAAGATTTCCTGTTCAAATACAGAGAAAAACAGGATAGAAAATTAAGTGGAAATATTTGTTTTGTGAATATATAACAAAACTAAAATAGGAAGTATAAGGGAAGCAAAAAAAAAGAAAGCATTCCTTGAGTTAAGGCTGTCAAACACCTTTTGGTGGCTTGTAAATGAAAGCTTATTCAGCTATTTTTTCTCCAATTAAATATTTGAGGTCTCCATAGCAACAGCCATTTTGCAAGATGCATATATTTCATGATCTGGATATTGAGCAGCTGAGTAAAGTGGAACAGGAAATACTCTAACCATAACATAAGACTTTTTAGAGTACTTTCTAGGGAAAGGAGCAGTACCTACTGCCACAGAGCAACAGTTTTCTTGACAGTAATGCTAATTTTAAGAATTTGGATTTTTTCTAAAGAAATTATGGATTTCTTTTTCTGTTCTTGTTGTCTTGTGATGTGTGACATGAATTTTAAAAGATAGTTTTACATAAAAATTAAAATAAAACAATTTAATTTTTTTTAAGTCATGATGTTACAAATCTAGCTTTTCAGGAGGTCAAAGTACTTTTCAAGTCACTGAAGTCACTGCAGAGATACTAGGTTATAGGGGCAAGAGGCTCTGCAGTCAATCTGTTAGACATACCATAAAAGAAATTTTAAAATATTTTTTCTCTAGCATGGCTGTTGGTCACTGCTCAGTAGGTGCTGTGCAATGCAGAGAATGCAGGAGCTACCCAGAGAATAATTTTAAACCTATTTTGATAGTTATGTTTGTTGTCAATTGTATGAGGACTGAGTACTACACCTTTCTGCACAGAGCCCATTCCAGTCTGGCAGAGCAGGGAGGAGTAGAAGGAAAGGGTTAATCCAAGACCTTCAGTTGTGGAGAAGAGAGCTTTGGAATAAATTTTGGTGCTACATCTGTATTTATAATTTAAACCCCACCCAATATTGTATCATAGAATCATAGAATGGTTTGGGTTGGAAGGAACCCACAACGATCATCTAGTTCTGTGCAAGAGCCTGGCCCTGTAATCCAGTGGCAATATGAAACCTGATATAAATCTGCAGCGCTGTAGAGAGGGAAGAGGAGACATGGATTGTGGTCAGCATTTCTGAAGGCAATGTTCTCTCACAGCCTTTCTTCCAGATGCTCTTTAGCATCAGGCTGATATATACTGAGATAGTCAGTTTATCTTTCAGATTCCCCCAAACATCTGTGTTTCCCTTTAAGCATTTCTGAACATTACATGGGTAAGGACACCCAGGAATAGGGAACTATTTGTGTGCACCACGTTCCTGTATTTAAAAAGTGCCTACAAAGAAAATGAAGACAACCTTTTTTGTAAGGAGTCACATGGAAAAGATGAGGGGTACAAGTTAATCCTGGGGAAATTCCTATTGGACATGTAGGGAAAATTTTTCACAGTGAGAACAATTAACCCCTGGAATAATCTCCCCAGGGAAGTGGCAGATTCCCCAACACTGGACACTTTTAAGATTAATATTGACTGGCTGCTGGCCCATCTTGTCTAGCCAATGCTTTTCCCAAGAAAGATTGGACCAGATGTTCCTTGAGGTGTCTTCCAAGCTGCTATTCTGTGATTCTGGTACTGGTCCTCAAAGCCCTTTAGATATGCTGATGTTCACCACACGTTCCTGACACCTCATGTTAGAGAACAATGGGTATAACTGAAACAGGTGAAGAACAGTGTTTCTGAGATCACCAGGAAGGGAGAGCCAATCTGGCACAAAGATTGTGATAAGCTTAGCTTGTGTAGTCTTCTACAACAGAGGCTAAGAGGACATTCTTGCTTGCTCTAAACATTAGAGACACATGGGAGGTGGGGAATGGCTGCTCAGGCAGGAGGGCAGCGCTGAACACAGAAGAATATTTTAAAATGCTGAGTCTAAAAGCAATTTGAATGAAAACTGGAATTAGAATTCAGTTCACCATAAGAAGGTAAAAAAAGAAAAAAGAGCAGATGATAAAAGAGCAAAACAATTTTTTGATGGTTAATGTAAACCCTGTGCTGTGTTACCTTTTAGTGTCCATAAAAGCAGCCCTGTCCCCTTGCTCCTGTTGCTGGGTGTTTGGGGTGCCTGTGGAAGGTCACCCTTGCAGCCAGGGTGAAGCCAGAGTTAAGGTGCTGTTACCAGCAGGTTTCTCTGTGTGTGAAACTGCCTTACAAGTGGACAGGCTCAATGTCCACACCCTTGGGATAAGGAGCAGTGCTCAGACACTGTCGGATGTGCTCCCTAATACGTCTGCAAACAAGGACTTTGAGGTGAATTCCTCCTCCTCTTTTTCATTCTTACAGAATCAACCATGAGGTTCTGCATACTCTTTTCCCCCTCATACTATTAAATTTTCTCAGAGATCTCTCAGGTAGCAGCCTTGAGTGATCAGATGGAACAGCTGATAGCTCAGCATATTTGTGAGCTATATGGTACATTTGTACCACATCTGTGGTACGTTGTGTTCTCCATAACATTACCTCCTTTTCCTTCTCCTGTACTAACAACAGGTCATCTGGTGCCCTATTTTGACTACAATGTCAATAACAAATTGGAGCCAGGGGCAGAGCTGTTAAGCCCTGATAACTGAAGCATGGCTTTCTTAGATATGAAGCAAATGTATCTACCCTAGAGGAGATCTGTTATTTTATTTTTCCTTAAGTTAACTGGAGGTTTGTTCTGCATTGACTCAGCATGGCAGTTTAGACTCTAATTCTGACACACAGGTCCCACAGACTTTGACAAGAGCATACCACACCTGAAAACACTGAGTTCTGTGAGTGATGTTTCTGCTGGAATTCATGCTTAGCACAGCTAACTAGCTAAACACAGGGGATTCAAGGAGAGGATTAAAATGTCCTGTCTGGCAGGAATTGCTACAGGGACTTGCATTAACTGGATTATCAATCTCCATAAAGTACTTGATAGCTAAATAGTGTTTTCTATATTTTCAGAGATAGTATTCTCAAAGATGTCTGATTTTCCAAAGGGAACAAAAAATGCCACTGAAGCATTTCCATTAAGGAGAAGACAGGACTCCCAGGGTGTTAATCCAGCTCTTTGGGAGGCTGAAAATCTCAGGAAGCAAGCAGAGCACAAGCCACTGTCAAAGTTCTGACAATTAATTTTCTTTTCTCTCCCTCACTGCATTTTACTAACTTGGCTATGGATGATATATATGTTATTTTAATGCTCATGCCCAACACAACAAAACAACCATGAACTATATTTGAGTTAGTCTTTGCTATGTATGAGTAAGTTCAACAAGTCCTACCTTTAAAAAAATATAAGATCTTTGGGCTACACTTAGATACTGGACAGCAATATGTTTGTATAATATATATTAAAAAGTGGCACTAGCTGATGAATTGACACCTAGACAAGGACAGCTTTTTAAGAAGAGTTGCTACAATGTCCATCATCACGAAGGACCCATTAGTGCAGAGCTGCTTGACCTACCTCTGCAATGCTTCCTCAGCCAGGTTTTCATATGGAATATGCTTACTCACTGATTATAAAGACTTGGCTGAATAAAGCCTGTATAATCTGTATACTTAACCATGGAAAATGCCTGTTTATAATATTATTGCTTATTCAGATTGTCAGAAACATTGATAACATGACAAATATTCCCACTCTGTAACTATTAACACTTAGGTTAAAGAAAGCATCCTGCAAAAACACCTGTAGAGGAGCTGCTGAGATAAACTGAAGCCTAGATCAGCAGGATGTTGCCGTAGGTAGGTAATGTCAGGGTTAATGTGAATGTGATTTGGAAAGATTTGCACAGTGCAGCCGGCATTTGACAGAATTTCCAGTTATCCAGCAGCATCTACCTGATAATCTCAGTGTCTGACAGCACACAGGCAGGTTTCTGCTACTGGAAGTCACAACAGTAGAGCGACTTGTGTGGGACATCAAAGCTCCCAAAGTCAGGACAACACAACCTCCATTTATAAATGAAAGGCAATACATTTTCCTTCATTTTACTGTGTCAGGAGTTATTTTTGAGCAAGTACATGATCCTCTATCCCAGTGCTTTAGTTCTGCTCAGACACTATGAAAAAGAACATTATCAAGCCAATACTTTAAGCAGAAAGCAAACAATGGCAGTGACAGGCAAAGAAAGTGCAGCAGTGGAGGTGCAGCTTCACTTCCAAGGGCATGCCATGCAAAATAACTGAGTATGAATGGACACAGAACAGCTTAGTCAAATTAGATTACAGCAAAGCATGTCAATAAACAAGATTTTAGGGCAGGAAAAAGGGGAGAATTAACAAAAGGAAACAAAATATTCTTTAAAAAACCAAAAAGGTATGATATTGTGAGCAAAATGAAACAATAATCAAATCAATGCTTTTATAAAAAGTTCTGGTGCTTTTTAGCTATGTGGCACAGATCCCATATGAGAGTAGTACCTCTGGACCTACAATCTCTGCTATAATTTCTCATTAGTATCATCTTAGATTCTTTACTTCTCCAGTAATATTATTAGAAATAACAATAAAAGCAATAACATGTATGCTCAGGGTTGGTACAGGCTTCAGACATTCAACAATATGCTTTTTTGGAGTATTTTTAATTCCTTTCCTAGTATCCACAATCCTTTTAGATAATCAAGCTATGAGAATATTGCTTTTTCTCTTCCAGCTAAGGTTTGGTCACTTCCTGACAGATTCAATGTCTAGTAGACAATGTAAAGAAGGTTTAATGACTCCATATCCTGCTCCATCGCTCCACCTCTCTGGGCTAAAACTCCAAGCATTGCATGCCTTATGAAAGAGACATGTCTCTGCCTATATGTTACCTCCCTACTGCTTTTTTTTTTTTAAATAACTTCCCAGATTCCAAGTTATCCGTTACAACTCCAAATTGTCAGTACAAATGCACTCAGGAAGCTGCATCCATGTGAAATCAACAAGATATTATAATTAAGGATATATATAGGCAAATCCTCTAGCAGGATTTTAATGCAGCACATTGGGAGTATGAACCTCCAGGACTCAGACTTAATTAAGGAAAAGAAAATCAAAGTTTATCTGTTGTTTCACTATCTTGAATCTATGGAGGACAGACCTCCTACAGAGCTACTGGTGACTGGCTGTGGGTCAGCTCTTAGTCCCACCCAAGGAATCTCCCAGAGATCAGTGCAGTCAGCACCATCAAAGTCAGGAAGCCATAAGGAAACAGTTCAGACTGTTGTATTTGTCCTTAACATTTTGTGACTGCACTCTTCTGTTTTGTCACTACATGCTATTTTTGCATAAATATTCCCTTTGGGCACCTGGACTTCACAGCACTGGGATCTTTTCAAAGTACATCATCCAAAGATGTCATGCTTGCTTCAAACTGCTTGTAGATGAAACAACAGCTGGATGAAAAGTACAATGAACAGGTAAACAGAGTAATGCATATATTATCTTTCATGTAGTAAGAAGCAGCCACAGCAAAGCAGGTTCTTTGTTAAAGGAAGGGTAGCAGTATTTTACAACAAATGATTCTTTATTTTACAAACTCCAGTCACTCCTGTGCCAACAAATCCTATTTGCCCTTCTCAAGGTGCCTGGGAACAGAAGGTGAATGACATGTGAGCTAGAAGATATATGGGGTAAGCCATGGTTCTCTTATTTTGCTCTGACTTTGATTTCAACCAATTTTTTGCCCAAGTCAGTATATATTGTCAAATTTATTGTTGAACCTCAATGCTTTCTCTTCTGCAGTAAGGTGCAGTTTGACCTGTTAGCTTCTCCTTTCAATAGATGTTTATGTGAAAACCTCAAAACATCAGCTGCACACCATATCCCTTGATGAGAGATATAGCAATTATGCCTCATAAAGTATAATGTTTCAATCCCTGAAACATCAACATGAGTATACATTCTATTCTCCATGAGGCCATCTCCTCATCTAGGTTTTGTTATCTGCTTGCAGACTGATCTCATTTTGTTTTCAAAAATAAAGTCATTGTGGGTGATAATTTGCAACCCATGCCAGATAAGCCAGTTTTTTGGAGTTTCTGCTTTTGTGGTAGGTGAGGGAGAAGGTTGTAGGTGATGAAGCAGGGTTTCTGCTCCTGTGTTATTTTTGTTCATTTGTTGCCAGTTGAATGTTGGTCCCTTCATGCCATCAGTCTCTTTTACATCTGTCCCAGTGGGGAGTAGTGATAGTGCAAAAATCTGAGTTTATATCTCTTTTTCAGAATTCATTAAAGGTGAGAAATCAGGCCTCCATGAATTGAATTACTCTGATGCAGAATGCTTTCCAGCAGTTTATAAACCTGCCCCCTTGGATTTCAGTGTTAGCCAAAAGAGGACATGCATTTTTTTCATCTAGGTGTTCTAGATTCCCAGAAAATAAAAATAGCCAGAAATATATTCTTTCTTTCTGCATCATGGCATTTCAACAAAATATCTATGTCATTTGTATCAACATATAGAAAATTATCTGCTTGCCTTTTGATGCTGCTGAGTAATTTAAATCATCTTACTTTATTGATGGATCATGTGAAGGCCTAAGAAAAATATCACCGTGCTGCACCTCAATTTTTTATAAATAAATAACAGAAATTGGGCTAATGATATTGTTTCTTACAGTTATTGCATCAATTAAAATAATGAAACACTGTGGGAGTTTCATTTCTAAAGTTCTTATTTAAAACCTAAAGAAATTCACTGTGGGCCTAGGGCTCTCTCCCATGTGGTTTACATAAATTTGGAACATGGGAGGGTTTCAAAGCACTTATGCAACAGCAATTATGTATTTAATTACTCCCTTCTATTAGATCCTGTTGTTAAATCCAGTTCATAATGAATGAACATTCTGGGCTATCAAGGCAGGAGCGTCAGACCATGCCAGACCAAACAACTTGCTTAGGCAGAGCTCATTAGCTGGAGTAGTAACCCTTGTGGTATTTACAAATATGTAATATATAAACCCTAGTAATGGTGTGCCAAGGGAAGATGGGGGTGTTGGTTACTCTGCAGTCCTAAGAGCAAGTCCAGCTCCAGCAGGCACTGCAGCTGATCAGTTCTTATGTGCACTGAATTTTGAGTCCGTGATAGTCAGGCAAGTGGCACTACCAGGCTCACAAAAAGGGCTGCATAAATGGACTCTGCAACTTCTCATAAAAATAGCCTCTGACTTTGAAGAGCCCACCCCAACCGCATCACCTTTCCTTCTGTGAGATAAAATACTCATCTTTAGCAAGCGCTAACATTGTTTTCACCCTGAGGCCACTAATAACATAGGGCTCAGAAGTTAATATATTGACCCATACCACAAACTAAATTTTTAATTGAGTATTAACTGGAACATGGTAAATTCTCTTCAGCAAATGAGGTTTGTATTGAATAAAATGGCTGACATGGAAGTAGCATGAATTTCTTAAATGTTGCTTTAAATGTGCCTTAAGAGCACAGTAACATAAATCACAGGACTTCCATTATTTAATTTTTAATCTCAGCTTTTAATAGCTTCATAATTCACTGTTGTTTTTAATTACCATTAATTTCTCCAACAACAACAAAAAATAGGCTCAAAGAAAAAGAAATCAAGCATCAGAACCTGGTTTTGATTTAGACATATTCATAGTATTAAAATAGAAGTGTTGCTCCTAGCTAAACTGTTTGAATTATACATTAATTCATTTCCTCTGGTTTCCGTGGTGCTATTTTGGAATATTTTTTCAACCATTGATTTACATTTTATGTTCAAGTTGAAATTCCACTTTTATATTCTAAGATATTAGGTCAGCTATATAATTTATTAATTTATCAAAGTAAACTCCATATTCTACCAGAAGTGTCTTGTGTTGGCTGCTCACCGACCAGCAAGTGCCACAGGGACAGTGAATCAGAACATTTCTGGGCTGTCTGCAGAAATGTAAGATTCAGGAAAGCAAATGTAAACCCCAGTGTGCTGTGGGTGAGAGCCAACCAGGAGGCATGTCAAAGTCCAAACAGCATCCTGAGGCAAATGCTGTTAGCTATGCCACTTTGGTTTATGGGGAGGAGTAAACTCATCATAATAATGCTTTGTCAGTCATTTGTTTTCCCAAAACTAAACTGCAGCTGATGTATCTTACAGTGTTATAGAAGCTAGAATGCATTGGAAAAATTCCTGATCCACGTCAGTGTGAGTACAGGCAAGACAAACTGTTCAATGCAAAGAAACAACTTGATTTAAATTATGCATTTCCTTGAGTCCAGTAGTGCTATACCTGCTTTCAGCTCACACTTTTATATTTTACAAGTAGCAAGATGCAAAGAGAAGCCTCCTTTTAATTTTCTGTCTCAACCAGATTTCCGTTTAGCTTATCTCCCTGCTTTCCTGTTCTGGAGCTGGGCAGAAACCAGCATGGAGAAGGGTGGGGGAAGGTGCCACCCTGCAGATCCAGAGGAGTCCCCACTGCCAAAACACTGGGGCACCATCTCCACTGGAGCACCCAGTGGATCATTCTCCCTCGCAACACTGACTGCAGCTGTCTTTGGATCAGACACTCAGCAGAGACTAAACACAACTGCTTCAATGTCAGAAGTGAATCATGATGGATTAATTAATTAGAAATTAAACTGCTGTCATCCCTCTTCGTTCCTTCTCATCAGGACATCTTCCTCCTTCATCTGCAGCAGAGTTCAGCTGAGGTAGAGCAGAGCAGAATGCAGACATGTAGCTTGCACAGCTACAGTGGGAAGTAGATGTGGGTACATCTACGTATATACACAAAGACATATGTTTTAAATAGATGTATAGATATATCTCCACACACTGAATAGTTGTCCCTAAAAATAAATAGTGTAAAGAAATGCAATATTTACAGATAAATTTAAATCATAAGCTCTCACTGTCCAGAATCTAAGCAGCTTTTCTGTCAAATTCAGAGATTAAAAAAAAAAAAAAAAAGGAAAATACGCCTGTATTGCCACCTGGAGGATCTGTGTGTCCTTATCCGGGTGTCGTGACTGGCTCCCCAGGACGGGATGTGTGTGGTGTCTCTGAGCATATGGGTTTAACCCTAGAGGAATGAAGTTCCTGGCATTGAGGTTATTATTAGTGGTAATTTGAATCAGTTAATTGTGTAGTTACACCTTTTATCAGTCTTTGTATCAGAATAAATAGCTCCAAAGCCTGGGCACTTAATTTATTTTTGTGCTCTAGAGATGACGTGTCTGTGCCTTCAAAATAAACTCCTGCGTGTCTCCTCTTGGTTAAAGGAAGAGGCAGGAGGGATGACGTTGGCAATGGAAGGGGTCAGAATTCAATGCTTCCTTTCAGCTTTTTTTCCTTTGATTTTGAGTTGCAGTTTTAGGACCCTTCAAAATTTTAGTTAGGAAAATGTGAAGAAAGCTCTATTTCAAAACCAAAGACTAATTCTAAAATTGAACCTGTTTCATTCACGCTGAGGAGATCTAAAAGCCTGAAATAAAATCCTGCCAAAGCCATTAAGTTTTCTAGTGTAGACTTTTCCCCCTCCTCCCTACTGTCAGGGACCACCAAAGGGAAGAAATGGCTCCTTCAGTGAAAATGATCCAAGTATGAGGCATAATGTTCCTTGGAGTACAGAACCCACAATCACCCCTGCATGGGCTGCACAAAGTGGACTCATCTTCCATTTATATATTTACAGGGACCTCACCAGCGCTGTCCTGAGTGCCCTGAGGATTCTGCAGCCACAGTATTGCTGCAGTCTCCAGGACATCAGGAAGGGACATCAGGAAGAGCCCTCGTCACACTGTCCTCCTCACCTGAATGAAACAGCTTTTCCATTTCCCCGATGAAGACCTGCCCCGAGGATGGTTTCACTGTGTACCAAGGATGAGCAGTGGGGACCTGTGGACATCTTCTCCTTACCAGGTGTGGAATGGGTGTTCTGAGCCTGGTTAATGGAGGGAGGCAATACCCACAGAGCTGGTAAATGCAGTACACGGGGCACCCCGAGCCTTTCCCAGGCAGGGAAAGAAATGACTGCCATTTCCCAGAGCAGGCATTAGGCTTTGCAGGCCTGCCAGAACTGTCGCAGAGTGCCACCAACCCAGCAGGGAAGGCCCCAGCAGAAGCATTCAGCCATGCAAGCCAGGCAGGCACGCCCGTGTGAGCGGCTCTGCCCTGCCGGGATACAGCAGCCGTGGGCACACAGGTAACTCCTGCAGGAGCTGCAGCACAGTGTGCCGCCAATAATGCTGCCTTCCAGCTCTGCTGACGGAGAGAAACAAGGAGAGGAAGGGCAGCGCTTTGCCCCCCTCTGCCCGTCCCTCCCCGGAGCGGAGGCGCGGGCGGTGCCCTGGCAGCGAGCCCGGGTGCCGCGGGGCAGGGGAGGCACCGCGGGCTGCTGTGCCATCAGCCCGACCTTTAGAGTACCTGGACAGTCACCTGGCAGCCTCCCATCCCTCGCACCTGAGCAGTTCCTGCCTCAGAATCACCAAATTCTGCAGATTCCTGGTCTCCTGTGCCACTGCATGGCCACACGCAGAAATGCAGGTCTGGGGAGGAACTTTTGTGGTCCTTCCCCGTGATAACAACGAGGAGAAAATTAAATAAAATTAAGGGGGCTGTAACAGTGACAGCAAAATGATGAGCAAGCACCACTTGGAATTACAAAAATTCCTGAACCCACACACAGACAAATGTGCTCACATGTTGGTTTTCCTACTACAATTTTTGTTGTATGATACGTTCTTGCTTAGGGCAATTAGCCTTTTAACAACCTCTCTTTCAGAAGTAACTTTAGTTCCTGATCATTACTGAAACACTTATTTTCTGTATTGTTCTGCCTGGACAGATGGCAGCCATTCCTAAATATGTCTTTATAGGACTAAAAATGCTATTTTAAAAATAGTGTTGGCTGAAGATGATGCTAAGTAAAGCAATATCACGTAGTGTTATATTCTAATTCCCCAGAAAAGAGATGCCAGCAGCTGCAGCACAGTAGCTGAAGCATAGCATTTCTCCTTGTGTTAACCTAGACATTGCAAGGGGGCAGCCAGACACAAAAGATGCTTCCCTCCAATTATTGTACTTATCTAAGAAAAAATCTGAAAAGGGCCATCTGACAGGCAGGATGCCATCTTTCTATTGCTAAGCAACCCCTGATATCTCTTTTCAGGAGGAGTGATCATCTTCCTGAAGAGCACACAGCTGAATTTAAAGAAGCCTTTTTTCCTCCTATATTTCTTTTATTCTCTCTCTCTCATTTTTTTCTTTTTTTTTTTTTTTTTTAACTACACAAAACAACTGCTGATGGTCCTATAATGACAAAAATAGAACTAGGAAGAGCTTACTAGGCAAAAGACAAAGAAAATCTGAGCTGCAGACTGCAGTCAATAAGACAAAGCTGATAATGATGGCATAAATGACCTTCCACTGTAGCTGACAATGATGCTAAAAAAATTAAATATATCACTCTATGCAGAAAATTTGGGTTGGAGAGAAAAAGTGAGAGAAAAGTGGGAGGTAGACTAGATATTCTTTACGTTCTGCTTTCCCAGTCCTTTCCTTCCATTTGGTTTTACTTTCTTTCTTCTAGCTCTTATTTGGCAAAAATTCAGCAGCATATGTGTTGAGATTGAACACGTACTTTTACCCACTTTTGTTGCTTGCTAAGGCCCTTAGTGCTACCTTTTTGCTGGTTCCCTGTTTTTCTTTCCCCTTGTCTCTGGGGTCACAGGTTTCTGCCATTTACTGCTCTTCCAACAGCTCTCACTTAACTAAGCAAGCATATTTTAAACTGACAGTACATCTATAGTGGTGTCTTGAAACACAGTGGTACTTTTCAGTGTGATAAACATACCCACAAGTTCTCTGTCTCATGTCACCTGTTTTCTCACTGAACCTTTGTGTTACAACATGACAGAAAGTGGTTTCTTGTGCATGCAGGGGTTGCCTTATTCTTTTTCTTTTCCTAACCAGAGAGAAAATATGAGTGCCCAGACTGATCTGTTCAGTTGATGCAGATAGCAAAGGATTCAGTCAAAATTTTCTCCAAAACAGGTCCAGATCTTAGAGCAAGTTCTCCCACCAGTGAATAGAAGGCATAGCACAAGATCTTTACCTGTTTGCCCTCTGCCTTCTCTCTCTGGATACTCTGAGGTCAATCCATAATCAAGAAGCTCAGTTAACCTCTCAAACTCAATGGCCACTCAGCAGACATCACTGTAAGTAAGGCTATTCTTTCCCAGTCTCCCAACCTCAAGCACATTCAGAAGATACAATCTTGCTCAAACACACTAGTGCTCAATTAAATCCATTGTCTCATATTTATCAGTAGCAATACAGAAATTTTCAGATACCCATACAGATGTTGAGTAGAAACTATTTCACTGCACAAGGTCATAGCTGGAATGAAAAAATGCCCACACAGTTATTTGCAGTTATCATTCCAGTTGCAATGACTGCCTGGAGGGAGTATGGCTTGAGTTTTACTGCTCTTTCTCTTTTTGTGAACGATGGTAGCAAAAGCACCCATCAGTATAAGAGTGAATACCAGTGTGCTGGGCAAAGCCACTGCTGAAATTATGGTCAGTTTAAGGACAGTTTGAAAGTATATAACTGAGATAAATTCAGCAGGTCAATTAGGCAAAGAAATAATTAACACATCAGAGAATGATGCAAGGGAAAATTCCTGGTGGGGAGGAATCTGTAAGGAACCAGAGGGTTTTGTGGTGCAGGGTTATCCCCTGTAGTGAATTGCCTTTATGGAACCACAATTTTCTCAACAAGGATCTCCCACAGGGGAGAAAGAAATCTTCCTTTTGTAAAAGATCTCAAAATAATTCAAGCTGTCTGCCAGTAATTAAATCCATTACGCTAGCAACAGGTGGTAATGCTGTAATTTTTTCACATCTGTTATCATTTTCATGAGTCAGTACGTATTCATTGCAAGAGCTGGGTAAACCACAGAGCAGAGAGGGCTGGGTTCATGGCTGTCATCCAGGCAGCCACTGTGCTCACTCCTGTAGTTATCTGAAGAGCAGAGCAGAGGGGATGTGAGAATATCTGGTAGTCAGGAAGGGGTTTGGGCAGGATTCCAAAGGGTAGGAAGGCAGGGATTTAAAAGGGAGCGAACAGATTTCATATGTTCTATACGAACCTTGTTTGTGTTTAGAGCATTACCTTGATATACCTTCCCTAATACAGACTTTCTGTGTGGCCTGGAATATATTTCTTGGTTGTTCTGGCTTAGTGAATTAAAAAACTAAAATCCCTGGGAAATTTCACAGTCACCGAGGACAACAGGCATAGGACAGCTTACATGTATGTAAGTGAATTTGCCTCAGTCTCCAAATCACCATGCTTTTGTGCAAACTGGCTGCTGGGAATAGTGTGCCATGATGAAGGGGTCTGGGTATGCTGCAAGAATTCTATTGAAGAGCTTACAAAGACCAAAAACTCCTTTTAATGCAAAGAACACATGGAATGGCCACAGCTCTGGGTTACAATGCAGCAGGTTGTACATACCACTCCTACATCAGAATAGGAAAGAATCCACTGCCGGGATGTGCAGTGTCTTCACTGCTCTGGAGAGCAGCTGCAGCTTTTTGCTGTATTTTGGGATTCTTAACTTCCCAAGAACATTTTCCACGCCTTTTCTACCCTGCAAACACCACCGCTTCTTTAACTCAGAGGGGAAAGGCTCTGTAATTTCAGCTGTTTTTTCCTTTTCTGAATACTGGCAGTAATTATGTATGAAGAGGTGAGAGAAGTTTACAATCTATTTACATCCACAGCAGTGACAAGGTTTCAGGTTTTGTTCAGGACATGCTGCCTTTATACATCTCCTCAAAGTCTGTTTTTTTCTTCAGTACCTCCTTGCATGGTAGTATTAAGGATACTTATTATTGCATTGAGCTACAGTTTTGTAGTGAGTAAATAATTGCTCACTTTAAGAATCTTTTAAAAGCCAGTTTAGAACAAAAATATGTGTAATGAAGTTATTGCTGGAGAAATTTCTTTAATTATATCTTGTTCCATGGCAATGAATAGATTAATGTAATTCTTTTTAAAGAATCATCATTTAACTCTACCGGAATTTGAACTAACAAAATTTTGCAGGTTGTTTAATGTTAATAGCTGTCCTTAAGCTGAGGCCACTTGGCTGAGATCCATGGCAAGGGGCAGGGTTTATCCAGCAGATCTTTGCTTTTCTGGAAGCTCTCCCATGAGCAGAGCCACAGATCACTCAACTCCTAACCACATCCTCATGGAATTGTGTTATTGTAAACTCCCATGTGGCCAAAAGACCATCAGGGACCACATCATTTCTTAATTAATAAAATTAGACACAGGAAATTAATAACCCTTAAACTGTCTAAACCTCAAAACAATTATTGTGAAGCTCTGGATGGAGATAGAAATGGGTGCAGACCAAGTCAGTCCAGGCATCGTTCCCACCCTCTTCTTCCTCCCTTTCATATCCTTGGCTTTGGAACCTCGCCCTTGCTGTCAGTGCAGGCAGCCCCCCAACTCAGCCATTCTTGCCCAAAGGCATCCCAGAAGTGTTCAAGGTCCACAGGCACCAGACCACCACCACAGATCCTGCTGTGAATGCCCTTTCCAGCTGTGGGTGACTCTGACACCTCTGCCAAGGCAGCAGCAGGGCCTCCAAGCAGCCTCATCTCATTATTTCAAGGAGAAAATAAGCAGGAGAAAGGAGGGACTCCCTGATGCCCAATTCTCCCACTCAAAAACTGCATAATTAGCCCTTATTTTGTGGAAGAGTATTTGCCCACAGAACACCAAAGTCATGATTCAAGTGTGGTTGAAATAACTTCAGAGTTTCACGTGATGGCACTGACTGATATAGGGAGTCTCCAGGTTTGTAAAGGAATGAACTAAAGCAGATTTAATGGGTTTTGGGGAAGGGTAATTTATTTGTGAGGTTTAGCATTTTTTATTTGATTATTTGTCTAAAAGGCTCATATGATGGATTTAGTCTTCCTGAGAAATCATTGTGTTGCTCAGCGATTCACTGACTGCTGGCCAGAGCACTCTTTGTAACTGATTTATCTGAATCCTTTTCAAATCCTTCCCTTTATTAACATTTCAGCAGTTCATTTCCTATGTGCACTCATGGTAGTAATGTGTTGCTCAGGAAGATTGTAGGAAAATGGTTTCAAACACAATGATTACATATTGAGCAGATGAGCTGTCTCGGGTTTATGTCACAGCCCATCTGCCTGTTCGAAACAGGCTTCCTGCACTGTGCCATTTCCTCTCCGTCGGGCAGGCAGGGAAAAAGACTGCTCATGCTGCATCTTCATTCTGTTTGACCTTTCCAGAGTGTTATTTCATATGCACACTCTAAAGTTTGCATTTCCTTCTGTAAATGTAATTTTAACCTCATTCTATTTTGGCAGCAGATATCATTGCAACAAAAGCTGTTCATTCTTTATCCCACTATCCTCATTGTGGAAGCTGAAACACAATGTCAGCCGGAGAAGGGCAGTCTGAGGTAAGCTTGGGGCACACACTTCAAGGCTGGATCCCACAGAGATGTGAATTGCAGTGAAAATCAGAAATGTTCTGTGTTCAGCTCTGAAGAACATATATGCTTGAGTTTGGGCTGGGATCAGACTGAGATTTGAAGTGGAGTTTGATCAATTCCTTTCATCATGCTCCCATTCACTGCGAGTATTTAACATTAAAATATTTTCCTCACAGGTTTTACATTTTACTCACTCATTCCTACTAGTCTGGGTGAACATTTTGCATTATGATGAACCAGCCACAAGGTGTCAATGTAGTGTAGCAGATTCTCAGTAAGGGTTTGTTATTACAGCATCCTTTGACTTTAAATGCAAATAAAATCTGCCTTCTGATGGGATATTTGTATCACTAATTGCAAAAATTATGGTCAGATCACATTTTCTGTACCTGATTCATTTAATCAGTGAAGTCTTCTCATGCTATGATTGCTGGGGTGTGAGGAGAAAAATCAGAATAAATGACTGAAGTAAATAATGTGACAAGTCACAACTGCTGTAGCACTGTGTTTTAGAAGGAAAGGCTGACAAAGTGGGATGTAGACTGGTGAAGATGAATTAATTCTTGTCAAAATATCAGAAGTGACCATAAGCAAAAAAAAAAAAAGCACAATATGTGAATTTACTTTTCACAGTAAGGAGTCAGAATATCTGGATGAACTGGTGTGTTTATAAAGGCCCAGTTACACCCATTTATAAGAGGTGTAATGACAGATGAGACTAGATACAGATGGAAAAGCAATATTGCAGAATCCCATTTTGTGGCTTCTAGACACAAATTATTGTGTGTCATTAAATATAAAAACAAATGCCTCAATAAGAACCAGAGCTAAAGCTGAGATCTGAATTACAAGGGACATGGAAGCAATTTGGTTTTGTACCTCAACAGGGGGCTTGGATCTAGGGAGAAAGGGGCTGTCAGAAATGAGAATAAAAGACCACTAGGAAAATTACTCCTGGAACCGTGAATATTATCTCTTTGAAGTATGCTTTAATGGATTTGGGCTAAGAATTTTCAAAGAGGTTAAGGACTTAGCTCCCATTGAATGTCAGTGGCTTTCGGACATTTTACTGCCATAGTCTGCTTTGAAAATCCCAGCTTAGAATATTAATTTTAATGTATCCTTTTCACTGCAGTAGGAGGGAGCAGATCTATGACAAAGGAAAGAACAGAGAAACTACAAAAGAAAATAAGTTTCTTTGTATGAAATTCTTTCTTCATAAATTATTGTACTTTACCTAATCTACTCAGTCAAGTACAAAAGTACATGAAATAGGTGGCTGAGCAGAGGCTTTACGTGACGTCCTTCACTTGTGTTAACGACCCTCTGATTGTGCTTTGCACAAAGTGGAGGGCACTGGCTAGCAGATAATGCCATGAAAATATATCCTTGGGTACATTTCTTAAAGAACAAAGGGAAGATGGAGCCTGTTTATGCAAAGAATTTTCTCAGGTTCTAAACCAGCTGTGACACCAAGCTGTCTTTTGAGAGATATTTTATTGGGCAACAGATCAATGTTGGAGGACAAAAATGCATCGTGCTCCCTGGGGCAGGTTGGGACAATGGTTAGAAAAACTGCAAAATCTGTGGGAATAGAACTCTTGCTGTTCTTGTGCTTTTCTCTTTTGCATTTTCTTTTCATATCATATATCTTAATGAATGACCCCCTCACAATACTGGTGTGATGGTAAATAAAATGCTACAGAAAAGCTTTAAGTTCTTCAGAATGAAAGTATGTTGAAAAGATGGGTTTGCATAGCAATGTTGGCACCTAAATATGATGGAAAACCCAGCAGAGAAATCACTGCTAGCCCTATGTCAGACTTTACTGTCAAAGACTTGATCTTCAAGTGGAGATGAGAGAATATCCTGGCTCCCCTTTAGTGGTATAGTGGTATTGCTTTTTAATACTCTTTTTATTTTATCTGTCCTGAAAGGAACACAAATTTGAGCATTCTTTTTCTTGGAATAAACTGGGAAAAAACTAAAACAAATTGCCCATGATGCAGGTGTGTTAGGTTTATAATTCAGTGTTAGAGTGTTGGGGTTTTAAAATTGCTGTTATGCTAAAGAAAAGCATCAATTTAGGTGCTGTTGGAAGGGTACAAGTAAAGAAGTGAGGTTGACTGGCAACTCATTTTAGGAATGGGAGAATGAATGTTGAATGAAAAAACATGTGCCAGAGCTGGGATGTAAGAGAATCCCAGTGAATACATGATTTCCAACAGGAGGTTGTCATGTCCAGATTTTCACTATTACTACTAAATAGCAAAAGGGTTTCTTTTAATTAAAAAATCTCTGGTCCACAATAACCATAGTAACTGGTTACTATGACTGGAGTCCTTGTTCCTAAACAAGAGCACAAATTGAATGTTTAGATCTGTGTAAACGCAAAATGATTGTCTGTACAAAACCAACAAATTCTTGTCCAGATAAATGCACAGGTTTCAAAGTGTGTATCTGAGTCAAGCTGTCACCAAGCCCATCTGTTCTATCTGCATCTGAAAAATGAACACCTCTTCACAGCAGAGAAAGCACTGAAGGTGTGGCACTTGTTTGGGTTTTGACTCCTTTTGTCCAGCCAGGACAAAGTAAACCATCATGTCAGATGATGCTAAAATATCTTTCTTTCATACTAAGACTGTGACATGACCAAGACACAGAAACTAAATATTACCTGAGCATCAGTAAAGGGATTACAATATAGCAGAAAGAAATGAGAACAATTCCTGATATAAAAACTAAATAATGCATCTTAATTACCTGCTGTATCAAACTTGATCTCCCTCCCGCCAGCTTGAGGCATAGATACAATTTGCTAATGTTTGTCTGCAAAAAAAAAACCCCAAATTTATTCTTCAGGATGTTGATCAGCCTCTTCCCAATTTTTCACGGCTGCTCAGGATGTTCTTAATGTTGCCACATAAGCACTGGTAGTTTTGTTCCAATTAAGCTTAGGAGCCATTTCCTGGACAATGATCTTAGTTTTTGACTGTGAACAGAAATTGAGAGTTCCTGCCATGCTGCATTTACAATCCCAGAGGTAACACATGGGTCCATGAAATGGGAGGATCACACAGAAACCATGAGCCAGTATTTGATCAGTGTGGATAGCAACAGCCTTCATGCATTGGGAAAATAACTGCCACCAAACCCCTGGTAAGGAGAGCAGAGCTTTAGTGAGGGAGTGAAAGGAAGATGTTATTGTGGCTTTGTGGCTTCTTTGAGCCTCACTGGCCATTTGGAAAGAAAGCACAAGAATACTTGTGAGAGAACCTAGCAGCTGAAAGAATCAGCACACTAGGTCTGCCATCCATGAGGGTGTTTGTGCTTTGCTGGCTCAGAACCCAGGTCTGTAGCATCTTGAAAGAACAGACTTTCTATTGAAATTACATGAGGTGGAGAATTTTCCAACTTGCATGTCCTCTGCTACTGCACACACTAGCTTTGTGCCTTTTAGTATTTAACAGGAGTAAATAATGACGAAATTATTTCATTTCCCCTTTAATTACCTACTCCAGACTTTGAGTTGTCCTAGGCTTCCCTCAGCTTGGTGTGTTTGGTCTAAGAACAGCTCTCTCAAGGCAGGACACCCACTTTAAATTCAGTAGGATGCTTTCTTCACAGATTTTAATGTTTTGGCAGTTCAGCCAAACACAGATCAAATGTGGGTGGCACTATTCACTGTCTGAATCATGTAAGGAGGTTTAGAAGCACATTGTCTTCTACTGAATGGTGTTACCCAAATTGTGACCTTAAGATCCCAGAGACCCTCTTGCAGCAAAGCCACTTGAATGACTTTGTGTCTGTCAGCATCTGTAGACAACGTTCACAAAAAAGGGGCTGTTTACAATTTCTCTCTGTTCATATTCTTTCGCAGACATTTTCCACAACACCTGACTTACAGCATCATTTATAGTTTTAATGTGGAGTTGTTCTTAGAGAGACCAAGCTATCATTCCTGTGATTATGTTGTAAAGATAACTAAATATGCAAGGAAAACTAGGAAATTAGTATTTGCTGTTGGTTGGATCTCAGCACAGCCTTTGACAGCACTGGGTATAGACTAATTCCTCTCAAATTGGCAAAAGGACTGTGAAGGTAACTCAAAGTCGTCTTTAATCCAGCTATATTGTGAATAATTAATTCACTTTCTTCCTCTTCACCTGAGTTTCCTCCAAGGCATATTCTGAGTACCCACAGTTGCAGCTGGTTATTCCTCAATCTCCTTCCTTAAAAATGTAATTTTTCTTGGTTTTCATTTCTTCTTCCTGTTAGAAAAGCCTGCTTTAAGGAGCTTGGATCCCCAGCTCCTTGTGCTAGTGCAGTCATTGCTAGCTGTGCAGCACATATCGGAGACATTGTCATTTGGCCTGTCTTGCACTTCTGCCAGTCACACAAACCTGCAGCATGTAGGGATATAGGTCAGCCCAGCAAGGAATGATACCTATACCAGGATGCTGGTGCAAAGATTGGGGGAGTCTAAGTGTTGCCTCTCTGCTGATATGTACCCTGAGAAGCAGAGGAGACAGAGGAATAAAAAGCATTTTTACTGTTACCTGCAACAATATACACACAGAATGCAGACATGCCATATTTTGAGGGAAGCTCATTTTGAAATTCTTGCTGTGGTGTGGAACTGCTAGTGAGAGTTAGAGAGAATAGCTCTTTGCAAGTGCTTTTGAAACACGGCCCGTCCTTGGCAACACGCTGGTTGTCTGCAGTAACACAGCGCCGTGACCCCAGGGCACACCACCTTCACCTCCTGACCACAAGAAGAAGGATCAAAAATTGTTGTTCCTGAAGGCATCATTCAGAACCCTGCCAGACTTGGTGTCATTAACCATGAGTCACATCTGATAATGCAATTTAAGATATTGAATCATATCCTCAACTTGTGATTCATTACAGGATTTAAATGCCAGAAGTGGTGTCCTGGAGTCTGTTCCAATATATGTGAGTTCAGATACCCTTCCAAAACAAGCAAGTGACTGTGAGCCATAAATTCAGTTCACCTCAACCGCTAATAGTGCCCAGAAAGATTATCCTGTAGCTTTTCTGGCAAGGACAAGGTAATAAACATTCCCCATCCTCTCCCCCTGCCCTTCCCCCACCTCCCCCACCCCATTTCACTCCCCATTTCACTTCAAGGATGCCAAAATTAAATTTTCAGCATCTCCTGCAGTGTTAATTCTTTTTCAGACAGAGAGGTAAAGTGACCTTACAGCTTTCATTACCCAGTGTTGTAAGACCATCTCTGGAGGCACAACCTGTGGATAATAATGGCAAAGCACATGGGAGAATTGAAGTGGTCTGCCCCTCATCTGCTCTGGAGGGAACCTGAGCACCCAAAGAAAGGACTTCTCCAGAGCAGATCTGACAGAGCACGGTGTATATGCATGGTCAAAGTATTTCCTGCATCTCTTAGGGGTAAAATACTATTTGCTAGAAAGCAACCATTGCCCATTGGATGCAATGTCTCCTTCAGAGCAATATTCCTGAGTTTTGTTTATTGGTAAACATGAACACACTCTTGTCCCCAGAAGGAAAAGTCATCCATCCTTTGGAGTTGGTAGAAGTGCTCTTTTGAATGCATGGTCGCTTACTACACCTACAGTATACTACAACAGCATTTGGGCCTGTGTTCAACAACAGATAAACTAAAAATCACACTCCTTGTGTCTGCCACTGGCACTTTTCACCTGCGGGATAGCCTGTATTTGTATCTGCTCTCTGCAGTTCCTGTGAGTTGCATTGTTTTTATTTAAATTTTTTCAATTTTTGATAGGCACTCAGGGTACTATGTGCCTTCAGGACATAGATTCCCACATCACTGTTTCCCCTTTTAACAGCTCCAGTAATGACCCCCAATTACTCAACCTTGTATGCAGACACTGAGTACAAGAGTTCCACTAATTTCACCAAGTCATGTTGACGGAAACTCATTTATCAAACAGCAAACAAGCAGAAAGCCCAAATGCTAAAGGTGGACAATCACATCAGAAAGGAGGTCATCTGTACTTACCTGTAAGTCACAAAGAACATTCATAAGCCGTGGAGATGGTACTTGAGATCAGAAACTCCCACTTCTTAACATGTAATACTCCAAATATGATCATTGCAGAGTTGTTTTAAGTGCCCTCAGTAACTGTTGCTTTACAGAAATGTGAGTTGTTTTAGAATTGTAAATTGATCTTGAACGTATTCTAATACTGACATATACAGAGTTTTTTTAGAAGAAATCTGAGCAAAATCGTGTGGGAGCTTAATTGTGAAGTAGATAAATATTCTTGCTAAAGGAAGATTTTATTTTTATTCTCTGATTATTATTTTTAATCTGTTAGGGGCATCTACTTACTGAATCAAGTTGTATTAATGTTGGTTATTAATACGTGTTAAAGAAATGCAGGAGTTGATATAAAGACCCAAATCCACTGGATGTCAATGTGATTAAAGACTCAACCTTGAAGCTGCAGTTACTGTTTCTCTTCTAACTCAATGTAAGTAAAATCCCATTGGCTTTACAGCAGTTACTCTGAATTTACACATGTGGATGTGAACAGTCAAGCATAGCACGACTTGAACAAATAAAACTAAACAAACCTAACAGACTTTTCCAAAGCACCATATGACAATTAACAGGGAGAACTATTTGAATCAAAACAAAATTTCATTTCTGCCCAATGGGAACATTTCATGTTATCAAACTGCAAACAATTTTTGATTATTGTAAAGCAAGAAGTAAAGATACAATGATAGTTTAGATGTATTAACAATGAGAAAACAAATTCATAGGTGTCAGCATCAAAGCAGCTTAGAAAGACAAACTTGAATACTTTTGCTTCTGCACTACTTCAGACAGAACAGTCTGTCAGTCCCTGACTGAAACGCCCTGGGTTGGTGCTCCCCAGTGCAGCAGGTGTTGGGCTCAGATCCAACATGGTGTTTGTGAAACACTGCAGTGGGAAGGGAATTGCCTGAAGATCTGGGTAACAAGAGGTTTCAGCACAAAGGGGGAGGATTAATTGCCATGTCATTTGAAGGACCTAGATGGATCATAGTCCACTCTCAAGAAGTTAGCATCGGTACCAAGGGGAATTTGGGGAATAGAGAAGGTATTGCTAATGAGCTCACGTTAATTGAGCTTAGCTCCAGAAAGCAGAGCAATGTCAGGTAAAAGTGATTCAGGAATCAGAGTCTGACTGGTATAAAATAGGTAAGCCTGTGTGCTGTATCAGTGCTCATAGGAAAACTCCCTGAAAAGGGAGATAAGGGACTTCTATTTTGGAATAAAGTTTTGAAAACACACCAGGAGGATAGTAATATCACCCCCAGTTTAATGAGAGATGGAGACATTCACCAAGAGTTCTGACAGAGCAGCCCTTCCCCCAAGCCAAGTGCAACAGTGCTTGTTCAAAATGTCCAAGAGTAGCACTTTAATGAGATTTGGTAATTCACATAATCATTTCTCCTCACAGCAAATAACTGTTTTGTTACCTTTCCAGGGGTCCTGCCTGCAATTTGCTCACCCAAATGTTGACCTATAAATAACTGCCAGAAAGAGCTTTCTGACAAAGGATCTCAAAGCACTGGCCAGCAGGTGAGTGAAGCCTGGTTTAGACTGTCCTTAGGCACTGCTGACAGGTGACAGACTGCAGAAGGAAAAAAAATTATGCACTGAGATATGGGGGCTCCTAAAGTCTTGAGCTAGAGTTACACCCATTAATCAGGTTAGTTATACAATGTTATCAGCTCTTAAAATACAGAGCTCTGACTTAAGATAAAAAACTGTAAAATTAACCAAGAGAGTGACCTGGAAGTGCAGTGGCTTGTGACTTGTTTCCCACTGCTGTCTCCTTCTTCCATGAAGTACAAGATCCAGGTGTAATGCTGTGCTGCCTATTGCTTTTCACTAATGGCATCTGGCACCCAGTAATGCCCTGCACACTGTGGGATTCCTTTTCCATTCTTCTGAATTAATTTCTTTTTCTAATTAACATCATTTTTTTTCTGATACGAAAGTCTAGGGAAAATGTCTTGTGCTAAGTTGCCTATTTTCTTAGATTTCACCCAGAGTTTATATCAGCATACCAAAGGTACTTCTTTTTCCTTGCAACTCTCAGTGAGAATTCCCTATTTTCAGTGGGTGCAACAGGATTTTTGTCTGTATTTGATCTAGACATTTTTCTGTGCTTTCCCTGAACTATTGGCAACAGAGCAGAAAACCCCAAATCACTATTTTCAGTATTTACAAGGTGTTTTGGAGTAAAGCATGTAGGTAAAGCCCAGCTAAGCTTTGTCCTCTGGCATATGCCCAGTTTTAAGCAGAGAATTCAGGTCAGGCTGTTGAGATGGAGTCAAGCAAGACACCAACCTTTGGCTCAGGTGCATTGGAGTATTACCTATGGGCAAAAGGGAAAAGTGAACTGCAGAATGCCATGCACAAGCCTGAGACACACTCTCATGGCTTTTGAAGTTAGAAGCTATCAGGATATCTCTTGTCTGTTGTACTTTTAAACATTTCACTTTGCTTACTTTTAGATCAGCTATTTCATTTTCAAAGGATACACAGATTAAATTACAAATTAGATTTTCCTGCACCTCTAACTTGACAGAGCAATTCTTAGTTTCAGCACTGACAAGCTTTTCTACCTAACAGAATAATTCATTGCAAATTATTTAATATGACCTGAGGAGAGCTGTAAGACAGTAAAAATACTGCTTTAAAAAATACAGTGTAGCACTCTCTCTCACAAAAGCTTACAACAGGATGTGTATATACAGCCTTGGTTTATAAAATCATTCTGGTAACACTTATATGTATAAGAATTGTCAAACTTGGTGTTACTAGAGGTCAATTGTCACGTTCTTACTTAATACAAGTGTAAAATAGAGGTGACAAATTTCATTGTAGCCTGACAGTTTTAGATGTGCAACAGATACAATGTCGAAAATATGTCTTACATCAGAAGTGGTATTTTTAACATTTCTCAACTGAATACACATCCTTCACTATGTTTTGATCTTTTGGTAGCAGGACATGAAAAATGCACACGAGAAAGCTGCCTCCTGCTCTAGTGAGCCATTTCCTATGAGCCAAATATTTTAAGTGCTGCATTCTTTGTTGTTTCGGATCAGTGCAGTGACAGGAACAAGCCTCAAGAGAATTCTGGCAGATTTTAGGACAAAGAAATTTTCAAGAAACTATCAAAATACATGTTTTTTTATGTTAGTATCACTCTTTTTTCTTTCTATTTTTTTTCCCTCTTGCATTATGCTGTAACCCTATTAAATGGTCACATGGTTTCAAATTATTCTCCTCCTAGCAGCTGGCAAGGATGAGCTCAACTCTACCTGCATTCATTTTCATGATGATGCTCTAGTTACCTAAAGAATCGTGACATCCAATAAATTCTCAGACAGGAGTGATCTGAATGGTTGGCCAGTGGAGTCCTTGCAGGCTGTATCTGCATAAGCTCCCCAAGAACTGTGAAAATACCAATGATATAATAGATCTCTTCCCTTTGAGATCCCATTAGAGATTCCAGAATTATTGACACAATTAATTACTTGTCGTATTCTGAGTGATTATGACTTGGACAATAATATTATTTCTCAGAAAGTTAATATAGGAGTGAACAATGTATTTCCAGGAATATTTAAGAAAAAGGTTTGATATTTCAACTCATGGATAGATGGAAATCATGCTGGTGCCCAAATCCCAAAATCTTTCACAAGTTGTAAAGGGACGGAAACGTAAAATCAGTTGTACAGCAGCTTGGTATTCTGTTTTATTTCACGTATTATATTTTAACTACCAAACTGTGAAGAATCTTTTTTTTTTTTCCTGTTGTGGTGTTTTTGCATCTTTCCCCACCTCCAGTGAATATATTCCAGAAATATAGGGGAAAGTTTTGATTCTAACAAAGTAAAATAAAAACCTGAATTTTACTGAGTGGAAATTATATCAGAAAACATTGCAGTTGAACTAGATGATCATTGTAGGTCCATCCCAACTGAATTCACTTATCCTAACAAATTATTTTACAGTAAAAGCCTTAGAGTCCATAAACATTTGTGATGGCTCTTGGCAAACCTGAGAAAGGAGATCTTTTTGTATCAGGGAGGTTGAACACCCAGCCTCAGCAGGGCATTTTTGTTACCTGCTCTGCCTATGTGGATATAGCACTTGTGTCAATTCAAATTCAGTTGCTTTGGAGACAGAGAAGTGAAGTGTTGTGTTCTGCACAGGGACACAGAAAGGCCCAAGGAGCTGCACCTCACATGCCCTGGACAGTCAAACCCACTCTGTATCTGGCTAATGCAGATTAGACAGGAAAGGACAAGGGAAAGGGTCTCTGTCCTGAAAGAAAATGTGAACACTGTGAGTATCTCTCAAAGGGGGAGAAAGCAAAGATCTACAAATTATTACTGCAGTCTTAATGGAGACAAATCAGGAGTTTGGAACTGTGAGCAGCAAAGGAAGGCTTGGAGGCAGGCACACCTGAGTCTTCAAACTATGAGGCACCAGTTATAAATGAAACAACTCTCTTCTCTAGATTATTGCTGGATATCAGGAAAACATCACTTAGAATGAATTACTGCAGTCTAGAATCTGGGAAGGATTATTTTTTAAACTACAGGTTTTCTAGCTAAAGTTGCCCATTAAAATTTCTGGCTTTGCTATTAATTACAGTATGGCTTTACTATTAATTACAGCATGTGGCAGCAATCTGCACTGTGGTGCATATATTTTTCAGAGAGGAAAAGAAGCCAGATGATCCAGCAGAGCAGTGCAGTCATGTCCCCAGCAAGCACCACTGCCTCGGTGGAGTATTAGGGACTATCATTCAAGAGTGAGACAGTGGCTAAGCAAAATCTTTAATTTTGTAAGAGCAAATCAAATTTTTCAAGCTAATACTTGAAATAACTTTACAGATAAAGAAGAAGAGGCAACAAGAACATACTAGCATTTCTTTGATATATATTTGCCAAATGAATGATTTTTCTTCATGCTTCTTTAAAAAGGACAGTGATTACCACATCCCATTTTCACATTCAAAAAAGGTGAAGCATAGAAACTTCCCTTTGGAGCATTGAAATGATCCACTAATACTTATAAGACTGTTTTCCTAATTTTCTGCAAAATTATTTATAATACTTAGCAGTTTTTCTCAAAAGAAAAGAAGTTCCTTAGCCATTCACTGAGAAATTATCACACCAAGGAGAGTCTTTTTGCAAGCAAACCTCCTCCCTCAGCCACTGCAGCAGCTAAAACCTGTGCTCCTTTTCAGCAGCCCAGCTCACTCGTCCCTCCCAGCTGAGGAAAGCTGTGTGCACTGGACTAAGGAGTTCAGTGTATTTTTCAGTGTGAGCATTTATTTTCTGGTCTGTGCAGTTATAACCTGTCTGCTCTCACAAACATTATGGGACTCTGACAATTTCTACTGATGACAAAGTAATTCAGCACTGTCTGTGTTTATTCCTCCAGGAATACGCTGCTTTAGCAGAAGCACATTTGCAATGTGCATGACCCCTGCTCTCCTCCATAAATCTTTCTGACAAAACGAAGAGATGGGGTAGCATTTGGAATAGGAGCTGTATCAACTGCTGTATTCCTGCTTTAGGAACTGGTAAAAAAATTCTCAGATGTATTTAATCCAGTATAAAAGACATTATTTCCATTTTTAAAAAATCTCAGATTATTTAATACAGTCTAAAAGGCATTCTTTCATAAAGCTACCAAACAAATCAGAAAAGTCCAAGAGAGCCAGTTCATTCAGGAGGTGAAAGCTAAAGGCAGAGTTGATTTCAGATGGAATTGTGGCTCTGAGGAGGTCTCAGAAGAAACACAATCACTAGTACAAAACTGATACTTCCAGAAACATTGGCTCAGGTCCATGGGGCCACTGTGTCTGCAAAAGGAGGGGAAGAAAAGTTTCCTTACCGTTATGTCTGTCTTTCAGACCTTCTGGGGTGGGGCATTTCATTACTGGTGCAATGTAGAATAGCCCCAGGACAGTTCTGCCTCTCCATGGTCCTTTTAGACTTTATGAGCAGCCAAGATCAACTGAGGGACTGTGTTACCAACCAGTATTAACAGCAAAATAAAGTTGGATAATGAAGGTAAAAGCCTTATACTAGTGAGTGGTACATGCTAGGAAATAATGATATTTTTAATAATGGTCACCTGCCATGAAGATCCAGTCTGGGTCAGCTTTTACACACCCACCCCTGCCACAGTAGGACAGGGATACAGCTGCTGCCAAGAATGTTGAAGGCAGATTCTCTGATCTCCCGCATGGAGCTTCAGCACCATTCCCTGAAAGTTTCTGACATCATTCTAAAAAATTTCCTTTGTATCTTCCTACTGAAAAACTGAAAGGCTGAAAAGAAAATGTAGCTCTTTCTTATTTCTGCATTTCTGAATTTTATGAGCATGTCTTTCCACTGTTCCTGATGGAGCATGGGCTCAAAGTCCTCTCATCTGTTTATTCATCTGAGCAGAAGCAGCATTCATTCTTTGAGCATGAACCCAGCCTCCTGCACTAAAGCAATACAATTGCTTTTCTCTGCATCACAGAGAGATTCATATTTATTCAAATTCATACTTATTTATTTATTTGGCTGGTAGAATTAAACTGAGAGAATAAAATCAAATACAAATCCAGAGCCTGCAAAGCACTTCTTAACTGAAGAGAGCCTCCATTTGTGTTTACACAGCATTTTATAAATGATTGTTATTGGTTTTAAAAAGTGCTATTGATAAATACTGCAAACTAAAAAGCACATTTCTGATTTTAGGGAAGCTTTGACTGACAATGCAAGATGTCATAGCCTGTCAGCTCCTGTTTCCTTAAAACATTCTGAGAAGACTGAAGTATAAAAGCACATTCAAGTTTGGAATCTTACCTATTGAGTTCTGAGCTGAATTTTCTTGTGGGCATTTATCACTAATTACTATCCTGGTTGGAGGTGTTGGGGAAAAAATAGGGGAAAAATCCCCATACATATTCTGAAAAAACAAATTATTTTGTGTACAAAAAGAACTGCATTTTTTTAGCAACTCCTTCTCTTATAGAAGTATGGGCTAATAGTGAAAATAATGTCTACACTGTGGTTACAAAAGCAAGCTATTTTAATTGTTGCTATTGGAAGACAAGTATCAGCATACTGCATCTTAAATCATCTGGAAAAATGTATTTCTTGGCTTTTTTTCCATTGAATGAAATGTTGTTTAAAACAGAGAAAACAGTTCTACTTCCTGATATGTTTTTAGTGTGTCTTCAGGGCATTGTTATTTATTTTGCTAGGTCAGAGTAACTGAATGCTATTCATTTCTCTGAATTTTTGAAATAGGGCCTAGCATCTCTCACTTAAAGTGACACATGGACTTTTGTCTGTTGTAAGCTACAATCACTGATACTTCAGAACTATTTTTTTTACATCAGTTCTCTGCTTGGCTATCTTTCTTAATTACAGCCTTACAGACAAAAACTCATTTTACAAATTCTAAAATTCAAAAAACAAGGTAAAAGGTCCAGATTAAAAAGTAACAGTTGAGTAAGAGTAGTTATAAAAAATAAATAATGAAAACAACTAAAAGCTGAAAAGCAACATTCCGGTTCACTCTAATGGCCAAATAGCACTAAAAAAGTGGATTTCTCAGTTAAAGCATCTCCAAGCTTTTGATACCTGAGCAAAGTCTTGATGGCTGTACATTGAAAAATGTATTTAGTTCGTTTTTTGGCCAGGTTGTGTGCATACTGGAGAATTACTGAGCAAATGTTTTATGGACAAAGACTGGGAAGGTCATGAAATCTTCATTGCATATTATTTTAAAACTTTGCTCTTTCTGTGACTGCTACCACAGACATATTCAATTTGCCATCCTGATGTTTTTGTTCATCCAAACCTGCACCCCAGTTACTATATTCAGGTTCACTCTCTCAGAGTTATGACTAAGAGAGGACAAGGAGCCAGTCAGGAGCCAGTGACTTGCTGGGGCATTTCTGGGAAAGCAGTCTCAGCATAATTTTATTGTGCACATTTGGAGGATGTGGTCACTGCCTACCCTGTGGCAAGTTCCCCTTTCACATCCTCTGATGTGGATAGTTTGAACCACTTTTTAAAGACCTGTTTCAATGTCTCTTCCCCATTCCCAGTGCCAACGGCCTCCCCAGTCTTTAGTGTCTGACAAGTCCATAAAATGATGTGGCCTGTGTGTGTGTATGTAAATAAGCACAGGTATAGAGGTGTGTGGGGAAGTCTCATGGTCAGCAGTGCTGTGCTGTGTTTTCTCTGGGGTAACAGCAGCCACACCTCTACCCTAGAGCCAACAGCAGGGGCATTACAGTGGATCTGGACTCCTCTAAGAGTCACAGCCCCTATCACCACCCCAGGTGAGTGTAGAGCTGCAGATTGCTGGGCCTTATGGGCCATGTGTCCTACTCATACCTACACATCTGGGTTATGTGTGACACCCACACTGCTGCTTGAGTCAGCACTGCCCTGAACAACAGATGCAGTAGCCCAGTCCTGCAGTTCCAGCTCCTCCTCCTCTGTACAGACTCTGTATTTTCAAGCTTAACTCTGGGCAAAGATGAAACAGAGCACATTTGAAATAACACTTCTATCCTAAAATGAGATTTCTTTATTAGCACAACAGACTATCCAATATCTGGAAACTCCATTTCCTCCAGTGTGGTGAAGGCCAGCAAGGGAGTGTGAACTGGATGAAATGGGAGGCTAGGCTCATGTAGCTCAAAAGGCTTTCAAATAACAGCCTTGCACAAGTCCAGCCTTCTGAAACCTTCAGCCCACTTAGGATATTTGAAAGTTATATCTAGTGTAAAGATAATTTTAGGATGGTTTAACCACCTGTGGTTTAAGCTGTGTTAGCCAGTCTAATAATTAACAATGCTATTCCTGATGCTGAACATTTAATCAAGAGCAATTTCTGATTACTTACTGTAGTATTTGGGACCATGAAGGAGGTGATATGCCTGCATTCCAACACAATACTTCAGGCTGTTTGGAAGCTGTGGGACCCATCCTCCAATTACACAAAGCAGGCTGAGCAGCAGGGTGTCAGAGTAAAATCCCCAAACTTGGCTTAGATCATGGGTAAAACATAGACCGTGGGTAAAAGATTGCAAAACAATAAAATAGATTAAAAAAAACAGAAGAGATGGCAGGAGAGCAGGAAACATCCTGGAACAGACAGATGCTTAAAAATCCATATTTTAGTGTGAATAATATAATAAATGGGAAAAGAGGCAGACTGAAAGGAATAGAGCAATATAAGGGAGAAGGTACAAAGTAAGGCAATAAAAATCCATACCGAAAACCAAACTAAGTCCTTCTAAAAGATGCTCTGTATCTGACAGCTACTCAAATGCCACAAGATATGGGAAGCATCTATGTGTAGCTGTTGGGATTAATCCCTGCATCTAAAGTAAAAAAAGATTTTTCAAGTGTGCATTACTTTTGTACCAAGACTGCCAGTGCATGACTAAATAAGTATTCACATGCTATTTAAAAATATTTTTTCTCTTGTGGGTAGCTCTATCCTATATTACCATATGAATGTAAACCAGCTGACATTGTGATGGATTGGAAGAGGTTTCATAGACATTTTTAAGGTATTTAGTTACATTTCCTATTTGAAAATATTTTCAGTGTTGTGCTGGATTTCTAGATAGCCAAATAAATTGGTAGCAAACTAGTCTGAAAAAACCCAGTCCACAATAACCTGCAGAATCTAAAGTACTGCAACCTATCAAAAAAACCTACAAAATTCGGATGCAAAAGAAAGAAATATTTTTGATACAAAGGATCTCCCAAAATCAGCCACTTTAAGCCTGCCTGGGGAGGAAATGATGACCTTAATGACCTTAACATTTCATAAATGGTATCAGTGGACCCTGCAATGGAGTCAGTACATTTGTAACACTTTTCCTTAGTGCAATATTGAAATTGAGATTTATTGCAAAAAAACACTGCTGGACTGGCGATTGTGCAGTATTTTGATGGATGTAGATGAGATTAGATTTAGAGAGAGCAAACTGGGAAAAGATGTCTGTGTATTTTAGACTGTGTTTGCTAAGCAGAAAAACATCCCAGCTATAAAGCTGTAAAAGAAAAAAAAAAAGATTTGTTTTTTTCCCTCACTGGAAATATGAGTAGCGTGGGACTGAGGCAAGGAAAGAAACTAAACAATCAATTCAATATTCACACAAAGAACAAACAAATTAAAAAATACTCTTTTCATGACACAGAGAAAAATTTCATGACAAACGTGCTTTTATCATCTTGAAGTGATTTGAAGTCATAAGATTCATGAAGCTAGAGATGAAGGTGAAGATGAAAGACAGCAACAGAAGCAGGTATCACTAAGACTCTCTGCCCAGAGCAGGGGATGTCTTGTGCTGTTCTCCCTCCCAGCTCCTTGTGGCCCTCAGTCAAGCATGGCCAAAGTACCTCATGGAAAGGTGGGAAGAACAAAAGCCAGCTCAGACTGAGGAATTTTGCAGGTTATAGAGTTGTGTCAGCAGCCTAAGCACACAACAACTGTTGTTGCTTGCTGGCCTGGGAACAATAAATCACTGTCTAGCTCCATACTTCTTCCTCAACACTATACATGGCCATTGCTGGCCTGGACTAACAGATCCATCAGCAGTTTCCATGAGGCACATCCTCTGTTCCAGCAGAGGTGAACACGTATGCTGAGCTGGAATCTTAACAGTGGAGGTGGTGGCACAGCAATACAGAGGCTGAAGAACAGAAAAATGCTCTTTATTTCAGCCCCATGCAGTGCCCCAGGCTCTGATCCACAGCGGTCACCCTTTGCAGCATGGCTCACAAAAGAGCACACATTTTTGGCCTGTGTACTGTATACTTGCAGTCCCAATTAGATTTTTTTCTCTGATTGCACCCAGATAAAACATCCAAGATGCAAACCACCACCACAACAGCAAAACCTCTCTAACTCAGCAAATGGTATCATAACAGTGGACAGAAAAATAAAGAAATAAAGTGAATGACTGCATGGCTTCCTTGCACAAAGACTGGGGTAAAAGTGCAGCTTACCAGTCTGCCATGGATCCCAGGTTTTCCCTTGGCAAATTGGAAAGAGGCTTCCTGGTACACATGCCATGCCAGGGACTGGCTATATGCAGGCACCCAAGTTATTAAAAGAAATTCTTATACACAGAAATCAACAGCTTCAAGCAGTTGGGACTAGTCACATTTTGAGTACATGCTCAATGAGAGCTATGTAACGGCGATTTATTGTCAGGGAAATTCTGCCTCCATGTCTCTTTCATTAAATAACTTATTTTTTCATTATTTCTAACAAGAAAAATAAGGCAAGATCAAGTTAAATGACTTCTGAGGCAAAAATTTGCACTAAAGTTGTTTTGTTTTTTGTAAAGTGTGGAAACGTCCACTGAAAAACAATTGTTTGTCTGTCCAGCACCTTCTGAAGAAGACCCACTTTCCTGCACATGCCAAACCAGCTAAGGCAGTGAGGATCTGATGAACCCTAAAAGAACAGGATGTCTTGTTCATTTACATACAGTAAACACATGTTTCATCCAAACACAATTGTGAAATAGTTTTGAAATCCTTCTTTCATTGCAGTTTGGGGACTGTTGACTAACAAGACTCCCAGAAGGTTTTATTGTCTCTTGTTTACATGGGAGGATCAAATTACAAAAAACAAATGTTTTGGAAATATATTTTGTATTTTGTTTCTTGAGTACTTTATTTCTGTTGAACTTGTATTTCTAAGATTAAGCATCAGGCACCTCCAGGATCCTTCCAGCATAAACCTATGCTTTAAAGAAAGACATGCATAAAATCTGGCACACATAATGATAGTCTGTCTTTATCACCACAGTCAAGATAAAATTTAGAAGCTGGAAACACAGCTGTCCAGCAGTCATAATTCTGTCTGCATTTATCTGGCACCAGCTTCCCTTACTCTTTATTTTGATTCATTCTGTATTTTATTCTCCAAATATTTTCTTAGATTGAGTACCTGTACTGCTAATGCCTGACATGCTGAGTAATTCTAATTCTGGCCACTTATGAGAGTAGGTGTGGAGGCTGTGCAAGACTTCACAGAATCAAATCCAAAAGACAAAACTGGCACAGATTGTAAGGTCATCATGGCAACAGCAAAATGAGTTTCCATGAAAAGATGCCTTGGAGAAAAGTCTGTGTACGTCAGGGAGCAAGTCTCAAAGTTTTCCAGCAATGGATGCTGCAAAGCATTCCAGCAATCAAGGAATGCCTGAAGGAAAACCAAACCAAATCAAACCAAATCAGGCTAGATAGCATGCTTTTACTTAAAAAACAGAGTTTAGTTTTGAAACAGATCTAAGTGTAACAAGCTTGGTGGTCTCTCCTGGATGCCTGGGGGTCAGGGAAGCCCACACCATCAGGACCTGGTCTGACAGAGGCCAGCCCTTGTGTACTCTTCCTAGAGTATTGCAGCACGAAGAGAGTAAAACTGGGAAGGAGGCAGGAAAGGATAACAAACAGCAGGAGATGTAGCAAGGCACAACATTTTTCATCTTCAGAAGTAATGCTTTGTAATCCCTGTAATGAGTTTCACTGATGAGCTTGAAGAGTTCTGTTAATGAATTCCTTAACTCACATAATGTCCTTCTGTCATAGCAGTATTAAATTGATACACAAACAAGTAAACTGAGAAGCTGGGGAAGCCCATTCCTGGCCAAACATGAACAGCCCAGCAGGATGAGGGATGCAGCAGCACCTCCCAGCCCACAGCATGGCCCCAGGAATGTGCACACCAGTGCCACCAGGAGAGAGACAACTGGGCCAATGCTCCCCTCTCCCCTTCCATACCTCTTGCTCATCTGCTCCCTTCAGATCCTGCAAAGTTCCAGCTTTTGCTTTTGGTTAGTTGTAAGCCAGAGTAGGTCAGAGGGCTCACAATACAGTTTAGTGAATGGCACCAAAGCTTTGAGCGTCAGTGGTCCCTGAAGAATGTGCCTGATTAGGAGAAAATCTACCTCAGTCTAGCTCATGGTCACACCAGCCAATTATCATAATCAGCAATCATCCAAAAATCCAAAACTAGAAAAATGTCAATGTGGGAAAAGAAATAATTTTATGATTTGCCTTTACTCAAAGAATATGTCATAAAATAGGCACCAAAAATCATTTGTTTCTACTTAAATTTTACTCCTGTGCTTCCTTTTTTTTTGTGAATAGAACACCCATTAAGTATCTAGGGAACATCATGAGTCAGAGGAAGCTTGTATGAGACTCTCAGTGTGAAGTACAGTACTATTGTTTTAAAGTCATCAGCTTGGGAAGGCTATCACCACATTAAGAATGACTTCCAAAGCCACAAAAAGTAAGATTTAGCCATGACTAGCCCTCTCTATCTACTAAATATAATTGCAAGACTGGAATTTTTTATTCTAATAGTAATCAGGAACCAAAGAATCGATGGAAGCAATAGCACAGTTACAATGTATACATCGTCATTGATGGATCAGATACAAAAATTATTCTGATCATTCAAGACCAGTGGGAGCCAAGGGAATCAAAAAGAAATGGGAATTTTCAACACTTGGTCTGGATGTGCAGGTCCTCACAGAAAAATAGCAATTTAAACAACTGTTACTCTCTGCTACAATTTCAATCTTGAGAAACCAGTGTCATGATTTTTTTCTGGAAAGGACCCTGTGCTGTGACTCAGTATTTGGTTCAAACTGTACTTAATTAATCATTGCTGCAAACGTCAATGAGTTGTAATTCAGATAGAAATAATGAAACTCAAAAGTAATTTGATTTACAGCTCATGATCACCTTCAGAGGTGCTTTCTAGAAGAGGTCATTCCAGGAAGTCCTTAAGGGAGTACTGGGGTTAAAGACAGTATGAGAAATTCTAAAGGGGTTTTTTATTGGCAAGAGGTGGAAAGGGCAAATCAAAGAGGCTCTTTTTATCATAGAAATAGTCTCAGCACAAAAGCTTCACTCAGAGAATATAGTGTGGCCATGTACTCATTCCCTAGCAGATCAGATGTATGGAACTGGCCCTATTGTTAATAAAAATCCAGTTTCATGACAATGTCTGCAATTTACTTCTTCTCACAGCCAAGAAGCCGTGTGGCCAGAGGGACCACTATGGGCAAATGGAGCTCCTGTCTACATACTTTAAAATTATTATTTTACTGCAGCTATATTAAACAACCCCAAAATTTCAACCCTGGTTGGAGTCATATTTAACAGTTTAGGCCCTAAATTTAAAATTATTTTCAAATAAAATAAGAGCTGGCAGGGTGTTTTTACATCTCTCTTGCTTTACTTTTGAGACGGTGTTAACAGTGTACGGCCACTTCATCATGGACTTACTGAACCATGGACTCATCTGCAGCAGCTCAGCAGAAATTCATTTCTGCTTTACCTAAAGTCTATTTTTTTTTCTTTCTTTCTTTCTTTTTTTTTTTTTTTTTTTTTTTTTGAGCCTGGCAGGACAGAAATAGAGCCTCATTCTATTTTAGAGACATAACAGAAAAGGCCACTTATTGTACATGCCTCAAAAACTGGCTAATTTTTACTGTCACCGTAATATTGTGCAAATCTAGGCATTTTGTCTCCCCTACAGGAATCATTTCAGATTTACCTTTAGTTGATCTACCACTCTTGGAGGCTTAGCTGTGCAGATAATTGTAGCTTGTGAGCAAGAATATAAAACAAGGTAAAACTACAGAGAATGCCAACCATAATATGAAAGGAAACCTTCAACTTAACTCACCATGTCTGTGGCACATGAGAATACCTTATCCCTGAAGGGGGTGTGATACACACCATGTACATCAAAGCCAAAGACAGGTCCCCCAGTAGGTTCTGAAATGCAAGAGGCACCATATCACTGCTGATTGCTCATGGTCACTCCAAAAAAAAATCTCTGCTCAATATCATCACTTTTATTATTTTTATTGTAAGAAAAAGAGAGCACTGAAGAGGGAGCACTTGCAATATCCCATTTGGGAAACAGCAGCCCCCATGGGTGCTGGGTGCTCACGCTCACTCAAGCCTGAGCCTTTCCAAGTAACCCCTGCCACAAGCTTTCCCCATCCTTTTTTATATAGAAATGTTCAGTTCCTTCCTTCTTTTTACGCTTCTGCTTTGTTAGGTTTAACAGCCAAGCACCCTAACCTAACTCGGGGACAGCTGTGTTTCACGCCACCGAGAGGGCACAGAACAGTTGGGTGACAAGAACTGCCAGAGCAGACGTGCAGGATTGCTCTGTGCCTGTGCCCTGTGGGAGGCAGGCAGGGCACAGAGGCAGCGAGGCAGGCTCTGCTCTGGCCTCACAGCTGGCCCATGTCTAAGAGCAGACCAAAGCTCTCATACAAAGGAACTCATATCAAGGAGCATCGGCAATTGTTTTTCTTGGTACACAATGCTTGCTTCTTGTGTGTTTTGGGTTCAATACCTACTAATAATCTCTTCAGTCATTTGTTGGAGTAGCCTCTGAATTTTCTAGTTTTTTATGGTTTTACTTTTTTTTTCCTCTTACTCACATTGCCTTTTCTGTTTGACTTTCTGTTTTCCAGAGTTTGTTATGGTATCGCAGGCGTCGCCCAGAAATCAGTGTCTCACTCCGGCGTTACATAACAGTTACACCAGATAGTGCTGAAGCTTCCCACTGTTTACAAAGCAAACTCTGTTTGCTCTTCATGTTTCCAGTACACAATTGTCAGTTTACAAATGAGAACTGAGTCATTTTTGCCGAGCCATCGTCTTTCCACCCGCTGTATCCTAGTCCCTAGTGACAGTGAGCACACAGCAAGAACAGCCTTACCAGAAAGGGCAGATAATCTGCTGCTGTCAAAGAGGGAAGTTGTTTTAATTTGATTTAAGTGGCTATGAGGTTATTTCAATACTACTAATAAGTCTTTTAATTTAGCAGTGTTGATGCAGGGTTATTTTTTTAAACTGGTTGTTTTCCTTTCAATTTCCAACATTCATTACTAAGACCTAAATCTTTGGCCACAGTAAACTCTCTCTTCTCTGACTTCCCCAAAACTACATTGAATTACACATCCTGTGGCATCCACCCCAAATCTACTGCTGTGCATTTATAAAGGGTGCTTGCAATTAAAGTTCAAAAGTGAAAAAAGCTGGTTTGGTTTTTGTTTTGCCTGTATCCTAACCTGAAGGTGTCACAGAGCAGTCAGGTAGTGATCCTGACCAAGGCAGAGCTAACTTCTGGCCAAATCTCATCTCTTCCCTGAAGATTTACCTCTCTTAGGCTATCTTTTGCCAGCCCTGGCATGGTCCTTCTATGTGCATGTGCTTTGGAAAAGGGGCCAGGTGACATACAGGGGAAGAAATGTGGGCTATGCAGAGCATTATTCTCTTGATGTCAGTATTTCCCAGTGTATGCTGTAGAGCCAAGAGGACCTGTTTCTCACATATCACAGCTCTCCCTCTAAAAGTTTAAAGCCATGAGCAATAATTTTCTTATGCAATAGTTTTCCAGGCCATGGTAGAAGAGTCAGTCCAAAGAAGCAGTGTGTGAATCTGCTCTCAGACAGCTCTTCACTCCACTCCTGTGTGTTTCCAATAGGCACAGAAATGATGCAGTACCAGCACCACTAGCCTGCCCTTTGGGTGATGGATGTTAGCAGTCATAAATAATCACTGAATCCATGAGAACTAAGAGGAGCTCATTCCTTTGCAGTCCCAATAATATGTCACACCATGATCCATCACTGTGTCTCATGAATTGGCCTTTTCTCTTTTTGTTCCTCCACATTACCAACTATTAGCATTTCCCTGCAATGGATTTTATAACCAGGTTAGGTGACTATTCTCCACAGGACTGGTTTCAGACTTCCCAAGGCACAGTGGAGGAGGAAGGTTGTCACACAGAGAGCTTCACTATTGCTGTGATGCCTTCCGTGCTGCAGTGAACTGAAATGTTTTCATTTTAAAGGCTCAGCTTTGAAAGAGCAATTTCACCTTCTGATTTGCTAATGAAATAACTACATTCCTGCCAAATTGAGACTGGTACTCCATACTAAAAACAGACAAGAACAGCTGTGTTTGACATTATGACTTCCACTTATCAAAGGGTTTCCTTCTCAGCTCCCAGATCTTTGCATGAATAAGCAGAGCTGCAATTGCACAGTTTTGAGACCCCCAGCATCCTTGTCTGTTATGCATTTTTCTCATGGTTTGCCCTGAGGCTGCATGGAGGAAAAGTAAAGAAATTACAGATAGAAATAGATGTCTTAATTGATACTGTTCTTTAAGCTGATGACCAGATGTTTGAAGTTAAATGTGACCAGTCCAGGCACACTGAACACTCACTCCACCTGAGTGCTTTGTTTGGTTAAGGGTTTGCTTTGTTTTCTTTACTTTCTAAGAATGCTTGGATGACATCATAGGATCTTACCAAAAAAAAAAAAAAAAAAAAAGATAATCACAAGTAAATAAACAACTCCAGTTTACACTCACACAACAATAACAATAATTTATTACTGAAATTGTTCCTTTTTCTACTGTAGTAAAAGGCCATTCAGCACCATCCTTATCAATTTCCATGCTGTACAAAACTATCATAGAGAGGAAAAATTAATTGCTCCGAGTATTTTGCCACTAAAAGCAACCAAATGGGGCTTTAGGTCACAGCAGTGTTTTACCTAGGTGACTCAGTTCAATCTTCCTGATACACACTTCACTCTAGTCTCTGTTGTGCCTGAGCAGAACTGATAATGGGCCTTTGCAAAAGGCCTTTAACATTTCCTAACCTTTTTTCTCTGCTCCCCACCTCATTAGTGTCCATTTTATTCAGTTTCAAATTATTTCTTCTCATACATACTGAGAACATCCTGCAAACTTTTGGGTTTTGGGTTGATCAGTGACACACACATAGCTGAAATGCACTCATTTGACACTCTGCCCCAAGCACTGATATCCAATAGGCAGCCATAGCCTGCTGCATGCAACTATTGGAAGATGATTAAATTGCATTGCCTAACCTTTTCTCATGATCCATGTTGCAATTTTCTTTGTGGCACAGTCTCCCCTCCAGCAGTACCACCTCTGTAGCAATCCACTTTGCACGGCCCCCAAACTGCAGCCAAAGCAAAGGTTGATTATTGCCTGAGGTAATTCATTGAGCAATGGAAATTGTGCCTGTCCTGAGCACTTCTGCTTCAGCATCAGCAGTGTGTCAAAAATATTCACCTTTATGACTTCATCTAACACCAGATGGCTTGTACTGAGATGGGGTCAGAGTGTTTGCACATGGTCCACAGGATTTCATTTGGCATGATGCCAGCCAATCCCTGCTCTCAGGTAGTGTCACCCCTCCCTCCCCGATTTTCAGAAGCCAGAAGAAAGGCCCAGCCCTGGTAGCCAGCTGTGTCACAAACAGCTGCTATCCATGGTTGGAGGAGGCAAAAGAAATTGTTTTCATGTTTCATGAACTGTGTTCAAGTTGTTTGCTGGCTAGAAATGGCGAGCCAGCATTGGGCAGTCTCTTTAGGAATATTCAGGAATCTGAATACGCTTGGATTAGAGGGTGCCTTGGGTTATGTGACAGTCATGTGGGCACTCGCTGCAGTTTATCACTCATAACTGAGTCTGTGATCTCATAGCAAATGACTTTCAACTTAGTCTTCTCCTTAACACTTCTGAAATCATCCACTGATTGTTACCAGTGTTTCCTGAAGATGAAGTAGTTCAGTCTAACAGAGCAGACACTTTAGGTAGGGAAAAATACAATACTCTTTTTGCAATGGGTTATTCATCCCTTTACCTGCTTTCTGTAGGTACAATGGTGATCTGCAGAGCAGAGAGTAACAGCCCCAGGTTTGGCAGAGAAGGCAGGAAATATAACCCGTGGTTTCCTTAGAAAAACCCTATTGGGAGTTGGGCATCAAAGCTGGCTGTCTATTCAGGCTTGCAGGCAGAGCCCACCCCCAGACTCTTCACTGCACTGAGCCCATGTGGAGCAGCTATTTGATGTATACATAGTGGAAGCCCTTTTCTGAGTTCTGAACTTGATCTGTAAGCCTGCAGTTAAGTATCTTTCTTTTACAGACAAAGGAAATTTTTCCTAAAGTTTGCTGGATTTGCTTCATAGTAAAGTGCTTTTCATTTAAGATGTCTTTGTGTGTTGACAACCTTGTCTGAAGGTTATTTCATTGTATTCTCCTTGATCAAGTGCTATTCACAATACAGTGGATGTCATGACCCAGTAATCCCATTTAATAAAATTCAATGTCTCCTGACTAGCTAGCAAAAGGAGGTCCTACTCAAATAATTACCAGACCTTAGCATTGAACTTGTGACTAACATCAAATCAGAAATGGCTTTTACTTTTCCTCTCCTTCTCACCTTGAGTGAATTTGGCTTTGACAAACAGATCTAGATATCATCCAAGTCCTGAAAATCTTCACACACACTATAATAAAAGCAAAAAATAATTTCGGATGGGTACATTAATTCACCTCATAAGGCATCCTGTTTATTCCCTTGTATCTTGAACTAGCTAAAGCTGATGATGTTGCACATTTATCTCCCTAAAATAATTAACTCTTATCAAAACCCACTATGTTTCATTTACTCAAGCATAACAAGCTTGTTGCTCACAACACACAGTTTGCCTTTGATATCAGAAACATGAAAATGATGTGAAAGAAAGAGGCTTTAGATCCATAAAGGGAATGAGTGTTTGGACAGTTATCTCCTATTTCCCAAGGGAATTACTTGAGCTTGTGAATTTGTCCAAGAGCTAGGGTGCTGAAACTCCTTACTATGGCTTGTGCAGGACTAATCTGACTATATAGAGAAAAGTGGAGCAGCTTCTGCAAAGAATGGGTAACACAAGATTACCTGTAAGGAAACACTTTTCTCTTGAAGCTGCTGCACTTTGCTGAATATTAAATATTTATGGAGTTGTGTTGAAAAATACAATGATACATGAGCTGGTAGGACCTCTGCAAGGTGGGAGATGGGGGAAACTACCTGATCAGCAGGATACTCTCTGGACTTCAGCAGTAACATGTCCATTTTACAGGAGAAATTACGATGCCCAGACACTCCTTTTTTGACAGGAACATAAACATTCCAATAGGTGTAGGAGCTTTTATGTGAGTTTCATACTTACCCAGTTAAGATCTGATGTGGGTCAACCATCTAAGGACTAGAGGGGATGACCAACTCTTTACTATCACTACAGCAAGAAAGACTAGAGGCTGCCCACGTTGCAGCCTCTGAAACAAGCAAAGGCTGCTGACTTTCCTGTCAACAAAGGTTCCAAGCATTTCTGGACAGGGAAGATTAGAAATGATGACAGTAGAACATGTGTAATTTAATGCAGCCTGCCCTAAGTGCCCTGAAAAGTCAAAAGAAGCAGCATTTTGCACTTCCCTTTCTCAAGGATCACATACAGCTGCTATGTGTTTCCAAACAGCTGCAATGTTTGTCTGAGGAAGATGCGGGAATCTGTTTAGTGTCTGCATATTTGTCTGAAGAGTGTTTAACAAACCATGGGGATGATCAGCACTTTAAAAATGTACCTTGCTATGGGCCAATTCCCCCATGTCACACACTGCAGAGACCTCAAACTCACATCCAGTGTGATTTAAACCTAACTATGCATTAAGGAAAACATATACAAATATCCAGAATTGAATACTTAAGTGAAGACTTCCAACCATTTGGTGTTTTACCCTTTGGGTTATGTAACTGACATCTATGTTTTACAACTTTAACAAACCTTATAATGTTATGGTAGTACATAAATGCAGCACATAATGTAGATAAAGAAATAATTGTCCACATATGTTGCAAACCACCCAAAACAGCTAAAACTAAAGCTGCTCCTGAAGATATTTAAGACAGGCACATCCAAAACAAACAAAAAAATAAGGTTATCTATAGACTTTAAGAGTTAGTAACAGTTCGATACAAGTTCCAAACCACTTACTTAGAGAGTTACTCTGTAGAATTATTGTCAGCCTCCTTCCTCCAGCACCACCAAAAAATTAATGGACATTTGCTGTTCCCCTTCATCCTGTCACTACATGCTCCTGTAAAGAGGCCCTCTCCATCTTTCTTATCAGCTCCCTTTATGCACTGGAAGGCCAAAATCAGATCACCCCAAAGCCTTCTCCAGGCTGAACAATCCCTGTTCTCTCAGCCTCTCCTATTAGGAGTGCTCCTCCATCCCTCTAATCAGCTTGGTGGCCTTCTCTGGGCTTGCTCCAACAGGTCAATATCAGTTTAATATGGCTGAATTCTGGTTGTTCTTGTTGGCCTGGGGAGGAAGGGGTGGGAAAAACTGACTGGTGTGGAAACCAAGGGAGTGAGGCAAGACCAACCCACTCCTTTCAGCTCAGTCCCAAGTCCTGGCGCTGAGCTAAGGGAGCTGTGCAGCACACGGGACCCCATGGCACAATCCCTGGACACCCATGGCCACCATTTAAGGGTGTGCTGAGGGCTCACAGCTTGGGGGGAGACAGGGAGCAGCCAGGAGTGAGCATTTGTCCCAGCCAGCACACTGTTCCTTGAGCACCTCCACCCAAAGCCAAGCCCACAGACAGAGGAAAGCATCCCAACTATCCCAGCTGGCAAACATTATTTTTTTCCTTTTGAGGAAAAGTAAAATGCCATCAATTAAAGCATATTTAAAATATCATTCAGCATTTGTTTGGGTTCATCGTTATAGCAGCAGTGTGTGGCTGATGGATCCCTGGAGTAAATGAGTCGTTGCTGCTGTAGAAATGTATTTCTGCCCAGCCATGACTTCCTGCTCTCTTGAGTGTGCTGACAGATCTAATCAGATATTTAATTGTGTTCTTTCAAAAGTGAACAGAAAAGGCATTCAATGACCAGTGAAGATATTTCCAAAGGAAAACATTCACTTTCTCCTGAAAAAAAATATAAAGGATTAGCTCTCCTTGGAACTATGTTATTGAGAATGAATGGCTGTAAATGTGGATTGCAGATGATTTACTCTATATCCCAGGATTTTGGGGATGAGTCATATTACTGTACCAGACAATGGCTGGACAAATTAAAAAAAAATCTGCTTCTATTGGGAGAAAGAAATATATAGTGGGAAAAAAAATAGTGGTCTCCAGCACAATTATAAAAATAAACACATATTCAAAAGAATTGTAGGACTGCATTTATTTATAGCAAAAAAAGAAGATAAAAAAATGCTTTCATATCTAGATTTTTCATTCTTTTTTATGTAGCAAATATGTAACATATACATATTATGTTTGCATTTTATGTCTGTATGCATATATAAAAACAGTACAATTTTGAAAACTTATGTATTGTCTGGCATATCATCAAGCCCTGGATCACTTCTGGACAGAAAGAAGACAAACCCTAGAAATCTGCTTACTTTGGATCTGGCTTTTGGTACTCTTTGATGGATAACAGATAAGAGTGTCATTTTTAAGAGTCCTTCAGCCAAGATAAAAACCTGTATATTAGCTGCCATATTTCTGTGCTACATCAGAGAATATAAGAGACAGAGTTTGGCTGGAAAAAAAAAATTTACCCCCTTGGCATGTGCTGATATCAAGGAATATTAAGTATTTTTTTCCAGCTCACTGAGTCTTCCCATTTAAGGCAGACCAGTGTAGCTGTCCACAGCAAGGTAATGCATAGTACAGCCCTTTCTGGAAGAAGTCAGGGAGACAGCCAGCCTGAGGAAAAACGCTGAGCTAAATTCAACACAATATTACTGTTCATTTCTCTGCTCATTGAAACAGACTTGGAAAGGAAAGTGAATTTAAGCTCTACAGTGTGTGAAGTGTATGTTAAATAAGAAGTTGAGTCAAGTGACTACTTATTAGAAAGTACAGCAGAGTCTGAGTAATACTATGTATCCTAAAACCACTTGAAGTCTGACTTGTAGGAATGCCAGTTAAGGCAGCCACTAGAAGCAAAATCTGGGACCTGTGTTTCAAAATGTGAAATTTGGGGGAAAAAAAGGGTATCGAGATGCTTATAAAAGTGGGGTCCTTAGTATGCAAGTCCCAGAATCATTCTTCCCCAGTGTGAAAATTGCCATGCCATTAGAAGTAATACAGATTTGTGAACAACTGCCAGCCATGCTTTGCTCAGGGTAAAGAAAAGCAATGCAGGATCATATTCCATCTTTCACCAGGCTGCTTCAGCTCTTTCACTTAACTAGAAGCCCATCATAATGTTATAGAAGACTTTAAAAATGTACTATAATTAGTTTCCAGAAATAAATTAACTAACAGTGAATGAATCACATTTTTTTTCCTGCACACACCAGGCTGATCAATCCTCAGAGACACTTAAACCTCGAAAAGTCACAACTGAAGGCAGTGTTATAGCCTTGTCAGCCCTGTACAACTGTCAGGTCCTGGCTTTCATCCCTTCTTCTTTATGTCTCCAAAGAGATACACTCCCACTGCCATGATACTTGCCTTGCATTTTCAAGAGTGATGTGGAAGTAGAGCAGAGTTGTGCATGGCTGAACTGAGCTTCCAGCTCCCTTTGAAGTCAAGGGAATGACAGACTGTGTATGTTGGAGTATTTCTTTTATTGCATTTCCCAAACCAGTGCTGCTTGTGAGCTTGCCAATGCTAAGCAGTTAGTTTTACTGTGCAGGAGAGCAGCAGCAGCTGGACACATGCCAATTCCTTTTAATACCCACAGCACTGCCACCAGAAGTCACCAAAAACACAGCAGAGCTAAGGAGGAACATGCCACAAACTCATCTATACATTTATATCCCGTGCTGCTGTGGGCAGGCTGCAATAATCACATACTCAGCCCTTCAAAACAGGGTAGACAAGAAAGTGACTCCAAATATAGCCAGGAGCAGGGCAAGGGTACCCTTCCAAATGATTGTCCCCCTTTGGGGTTTGCTGCCCGTTTTCTACTTTACTTCTCAAATAACTGCACTGTTACTTTGAAATCCTCTGTGCTGTTACAGCCAAAGCAGTAACCAGCAGTTCACTTGTTAATGTCACAATTTGGGCCAGCCCTGGAAGCACCAGCTGGTTTGCTTCTGACTAAGGCTGTAAAGAAAGGGCTCTGGGCTAGGAGCACACAGCACTTCAGCTTTGCTTTGGAGAGCAGTGAGGATTGCCTTTTGATGTGTAACTGCTTCCATCACACAGTACACAGCCTCCAGGGCACAAAGCTGCGTCCATGATCATGGAAGCAAACCCATAGGATGGGCATAGGACTTCTGCAATGCATCTGAGAGTGTTGAAGTCATCACACCTCTATAACCGGCCAGTGGTTGCAGAGTTATGGATTTGCTGTCTACCTTGACAGATATTAGGGCAATAAATACCGAGTTATCAAATTAGGAGTCTGCAAGATCTGCAGAAAGTAGTTGTATACTTTCATTGTCTTTTCTTCATTAACTTAGAATAATGAAGTAATGAAATGGTTACCTCAATCCCACTCCCATTTTGTCCCATCTTGCAAAACAAAGTAAAAGGGATGGGAGATCTCACACCACAGACATTTCCTGCACCTTGCCCCACTGCTGCCAGACATCCTTCTCAACCCAATGCCCACCACTATTTTTCAGTATGAAGTGCTCCAGTCCTCCTGACTAAAGCAAATCCTTCAAACCCATAGAAACTGAAGGAATTTAGCATTGTCTTCCTGCAAGCAGGCCAGACAGAGCCAGTGCTGAGGGCAGAGGGGCAGGACCAGCCTCCAAGGCAGTGTCCTCTCCAGTTCCTGAATGCCTCCATAAGACCTTTCCACCAGCAGGTGTTACTGAACAAGGCAAACAGCTGTTTGCAGTATCAGGGACTCCTTTACGCTCCAAGAACTTGGCATAGGAAATCCCTGCACATGCTGACACCTGAGAACTGCCCAGGACTGCACGAGGGACACCAGAGCCTTCATGAGCTACTGGCATGGGCGAGATGCTTCTAAGACAGGCCCATCTCTGGGGAGCAAAAGCCGCCTGCTGCAGCCTGCAGAAATTCCTCCTTCTCATGGTAGGAATCAGCCAAGACCTCTGGGTCTCCATTTGGATCAACACTGGAAGAAATGCACTTAAAGATAGCCCTGAAAAGCCAAGCCCATGTATTTCAATGGCAACTTTTTTCCTGGAGTGCTGGCAGTGGCTGTTGTACCAGCACAGCTGCACTCAGAAACCAGGCATTTCAGATTTAGGTGCTAAACAAAACTTAAAAGCCTAAACATTACTGGACAGGGAGAGGGGCCAAGAGAGATTTCAGAAAGCATTTATGTGCTTGGACTTAAAGATAGGAAAATGCTACTCAAGACATGCCATTCTTGAGAAAATCCAGACTTAGTTATCTTTCTTCTACTAAGTTTGAAGATGTTATTGTGACTATTTGGGGTTTTTTTTTTAGAAATAAGGTCACACCTTCTATAAGAATTTAAATTATCTGTGTGCCTAATTTGTTTTGATTATCTGTGTTATGCCACGAAAAATGGATTACACATTCAAAACTCACCAGAGAGGCCGCAGAGTTTTATGAAGGTACAATTGACATAATGCTGCAAAGGCCAGCTGGTTTCCACAATAAAAGATGACCCGAGATGAAAAACATATTAGTTTTGTCATGCCTATTTTGAAATAATTATTAAAAGACAACTCCAACATTGTGTTAGAAAAGTGGATGGATGAGTACCACAGACATTTTTCTGTCTTTATGAAGGCCTGTTAATAAAAGGAAAACTTTAAACAGTGAAGTATACTACAACCTAAATAATATTCCCCCTCCAAAAAAAAGTGTTTCAAACTTACAGACAGGCATTTACAGGTGAGGTTGGCTTTATATGTGGATGTCATCGTGGTACAAAGGAAATGGTATACAGAGTAGGTGACCCATAGGTTAAGTAGGCCATCCCTTGAAGGGGATTAAAAATTGAAATGGAATTGAAGATGATGTAGGAAATAAAAAGGGCAATAAGTGGTAGAAGTGCCATAAGATAAGTGAGGGTAGCAAAGCAAAAGGAGCAGACCATTGACACTCTGTGCACGGCTGACAGTAGCAGGGACAGAGGACTGAAGTCCTTACCCAGGGCATAATGGTCCATACCTGTCATGCAGAACTCGAGAGGTGGGAGTAAGGAGCTGGGCCAATCATAATGACAATGACGTTTAGGAGAACAAAGAGCCTTTGGACAAGGGGGGTGCAAGGGCCCACCCATGGTATGTGCCCATCCGTGGCCGCACTCCCTTCCTCCAGCCCCATCAGGAGGGTGAGTGGGTGCTGTGTGACCCCAGGTTGCACAGACATAGGTGCTCACCCAGCCAACGTGCTCATCTCCTTCCCAGAAGGGCAGTGAAAGCCTTCATGGAGTCACTAACCCAGGAGGAAGAAGGTAAATATGTGTTTGCATCCCACCCCCCAGCATTTTTCATCCCATTCTAGGTAATTTCCAGCCATGAATGTTCAACTAATTAAGAGAAAACAAGACCTGATTTGAATTCCCCAGCTGAGACTGCAGCCTTGTCAGATTTCTCCTGCTGTTGGAAATTTCTGTTTTCTTTTGGGTTGTTTTATTCCTTTATCGGGTTCGAGCTGTCTGCAGTAGGGAAAACAAGTCTTGGAGGCTATGTCTGAGGTATTGCCTCTAATAGCCTGGATTCAAGTCCATTTGTTTACACTAAAAGGCACCTGATCTTGTTAAAAAGGCTAACACATGCTGCAGATAAAATCCTAACTCTTTGAAAGTTTATCTACTGTGGTTTTGAATGTACTGTCAAGTGTCTGAGGTGTGCTATCAATGATGGATTCAGGTTGTAATCTCAGCAAGGGAGGCAGCTGAGCTTTTTTCTGTATGTAAATTGCTGACAATGTTAATGGCCATCAGCAAGGAACAAATAATTTTACTCATGCTGCCAGTGCCAGTTTCCTGCCTTTATCACAATCCATTCTTAGAAGAGTTGTAAACAGAATAAAACATCTTATCACCCCCCCCATTTATGTAGAAACATCCCTCTTGAAGGCTTTACTCCAACTAAAAGCTTTTTTTTTTTCCTCTTTGAAGAGAAAATATGTTCTACCTAGGGATCCATGTGTATTATGAACTTGCATATTTGCATGTCTTTGTTCTTAACTTCTTTGATTAAAAAAAAAAGTTTTTGCAAAGTTACTCCATTTGAATAAGAGTTTTAGGCACTAGAAATATAATTTTTACATAGATTTGAATTCCAGAAACACTTGCCATGTGGTCAGATCACAGCTGGACAGATTTTTGTCTCACAGCACTCACCCTGCTCACTAGCTGTGAATGCTTAAATCCCTGCCCATCACTAACATTTCCCAGCTTGTGTCACTGATCTGTTGTTACACAAAGGCTCACGGTCTTTCTTCATGGTCCATCAGATTTGAAGGTATCACACTGATACTACCAGAAAAATAACAGCCTGCACTAATCCTGCTCACTTAGAGAAGGTTTCTCTCTAGGAGAGAGACTATTGGCATTGGGATCATGCACCTAAGCCCATCTGCTCCCATTAAGCTGGTAATATTTACAATAAATAATAGTCATAAAAAAAATTAAATGTCCGGAATTTGATACATCTTACTATATTTTCCATGCAATGTTCACAAATATTGCCTGTTTCAGGTAATTAACAGTGGTTTGCTGAGAAATGGTTATGTTTTATGGCAACAGGTTGAGTCACAGTGATCTGCTTTCCCTGTGTGCATTTCAGCACTGCGGTAGCAGCTGAAGGATAGAGTGAATTCTCAGGTGACTGTTTTGGTACCAGCAGCAAGGCAAAATTTATTGCCTGTTGTCATCGTTAAACCATGCACATTTAAATAACAGAAAGTACCTGAAGATGATTAGCAGAGTAAATTACCTAAAGTAATGTAGTTAAAATAGTTCTGCAGTAGCTCTACAGCATGTCAGTGTCACTGAGGAGAGTGTATGAAAAGGAGTGGAGTTAATGAAATGCCACTTCACTGTCAAGTGCTGAAGCACCACGAGAGGAGGACTTGTCAGCACAAACTGTGGCGGTGGTGAATGGGGAAACAGATGGAATGGCACTGGCAAACAGGACCCAACTCTGGCTGTGATCCGTGCCAGGTAAGATCAGGTGCCACTGCAGCTTCTTGTGGTGGCCTTCAGCACATTTTATCAAAGCACCCCAGGTGAGTCTCAAAGCCCTATTTGGCACCAGTGGTGGCCAGACAACAGGGCTAACTAAGCAAGGGAAAAGAGACATGCATGTCTGCAGTGGACTTCCCTCTCTCCCTGGTAGAATTTTTGGCCAGGATTTCTGGCTATGTGGGCCACATGGACTCCCACAGGCTCCCATCTGCAAGTTTGGCAGTATCTTTTTTTTTAATACTATTTGCATTGGCTATTTTATGAAATAAAGTCCATGAAATCATGTTTCTGGGTTTATGTTGTCAGCAAAATACTGAATAATGACACAAACTCTACCCTGTGTAACAATCTCAGGCTCCTCCAACCCAGCAGTCAGTGACTTCTGCTCAAAGCTGACTTGCTTGTCTGGCAGGTAGCAGAAAACTCCCAGTGTGATAAAGAATTATTTCTGTGCTACCCCCAAGGGGCTCTCTGAGACTCAGGGAAAACAACAACACAACCAGACCTCTGAAGGTGTTGGACCACGTTATCATAGATCCCAGGAAGGGCTCAAAAACCCCTCAAGAAATCTCCCTGTTTAAGCATCTAAAAATATTTCAACAGCCTGTCCTCTACTCTTCCAGAATAAAATTCTACATCAACTGATTTTTGGGTACACACTTAGGAAGTGTGCACCACATCCCATCAGGGAGCTGACACAACCTTGTTTTTAGCATGAGAAAATTATTTACATTAACCCAGAGTGGTGCAGCACCAGCAAGGAGAAGGATGAGTTCTGCAGGCTGGGAAGGAACCTTCCTGTGCTGAGCTTCAGCAGATCATTCATTCTACAGATAATTTAAACATTAAGTTATCACAGACTGTAACAGTGGCTATGCTATGTAGCCACGTTCCTCAGAATGGTGTCACTTAAAGACATAAAATTGCATAATTGTGTGCTTACTGTTCTAGCTGCCACATTGACAAGCATTATATTTTATCTCCAAAGAAAAGAACAAATGAGAGAAATGTTCATAAATGACCCCATCAAATCAGGTAATGAGCAGCAGGAGACAAAGCAAAGTGTCTATTTTATGTACAGCAATGGAGAAAATGCCAGAATTCCCATGACCAGCCAAATGTCACTGATGATGAATGCAGGTAAGTCTGGGGCAGATCCCAAACAAACCAGGCACAGGGGTTAAAAGGGCATTCCAAGATAATGAATGTAGTGTTTCATTTCTGCTTTATATAATTTTTCTTCACCTGTCAGTCTTTTTTCATTTTTCTTTTTGTAATTTTGTTTTTATTGAGCCTTTCTGCACTTTCTATGCCTTGATGGACTGCTGAGAGTGTGAAAAGCGACCACCTTGAAAAATTCACATTATGCCAGTAAATTATGCACATATATTCCGTGTATGGTCTGAGGACTTCCTAAATTTCTTGCTTTATTCCTGAAAGCTTTACTATGCCTAGCAGCAGGAATGCTTTTGTTGTACAAGAGCAAAGCCACTCCTTGAGAAGCAGTTTGAAAACAATAATATTAAACTGCAAACCAAACAATGTGTTGCCATCCTATGGTTAAAGAGAGCTTCATTTTTCCTACCTTGCCAAGCCTGGAAAAATGCTTTCAAAATTAAATGTCATTCCTGAGGCCTAGAGACATTCAGGTTGGGTTGGAGCCAGACCTAATTGAATCAGAACTTATAATATTTATTGAGTTGTAGAATTAGAAGTAGAAATATACAAATTCTTCCAAAACCATCAAAAGTCTTTCCAAAGAGAGCATCAGACTGTAGCAGTTAGAGGCAGAATATAACCAGAGTGTATTTAAACAAAAAGCTAAAAAAGCCATAGAGAAAAAAAATCAAAGCTTTCATTGAAATAGACCTTGTTTGATTAAATGAGCAGCATGGTTATTTTGGCTTTAATTCACTCTGATGTTGAGATCTGAGTGGTTTAAATCCTAATGCAGGCTTTCCACTGCTGTGTGTTTACAGAGTTATTCACACCTTCAGGAAGTATTTCAGGGAGATAGCAAAGTGGCTCCAAATTCAAATGTTTTTGTTACTTCATCTACTCTGTTAGCAAGTGCAAATATGTGACCACAGAATCATAGACTCACAGAATGGTTTGGGTTAGAAGGGACCTTGAAGATCAAGATTCTGTGCCCCCCTTCACTACATCAGCTTGCTCAGAGCCCTTCCAGCCTGGCCTTGAACATTCTCAGGGATGGGGCAGCCACAGCTTCTTTGAGCAACCTGTTTCACCATCCTCAAACTAAAGATGTCCTAGTATATCATATAAACCTACTCTGTTTCATTGAGTGCTGTTGCAGCAGCCCTCTTGTTAGAGGGTAGAAATGAGCCAAGACACAGACTTTTTGTTTATCACAGCATGAAAAGGGTCCTGGTTTATTCCTCTTTACAGCTCACCCATCCTGACTCCAACCATTCACTGACTCTGGCTGCAGCAAGCTCCTGCTGTAGGTTTCCCTTGCAGCCTCTGACTGTTGGGTATTCCCTACTAAACTCTGACTGCATAGATTTGTTTGCAGACTCTGAGTGCAGCTTTTACCCAGCTAGACTATGGCTGCAGGTTCCAACACCAGGCTCTAACTGCAGACCCAGACTAACCTTACAGCAGTGATTCTCTCACCTCAGGACCCTTCCTTCTTCATGATGCTCTCATTCCACCTTCCTCAAGGTTCCTCCTCCTTCATGATTCCTCCTCACCACCTAACTCATCCCTTTTATCACACTTATCTCTATTGGATGTAGCTGTGACTCATCAGGGGTGAGGCTGAACTGAATAATTAACACAGCTGTTACTTCTCAGGGACAAGGTCACCTGTATTCCCTTCTCCAGAAAGCCATTCTCCCTTGTCCTATCCCAAGGTGATCTTGCATGGCCTTCTCCATGCTTTGCTGACAAGGCCTGGTGGGAGCACAATGCAGAGACCAATGTCCCATTCCTGTCTCTGCTGGGGGACGGGATCAGGGTTGTGGTGCTGAGTGTGCATCTCCCCAGGCAGGAGAGGAATGAGTCAGCACCATCCTCTGTGGAGGAGCAGAATGAACAGCAGCAGGAAATAAAACATGCAGGGCAGAACCAACTGAGAACACTCATCTTTGCTCAGGTCTTCGCACTGTGAACAAAAGCCCTGCTCCAAGAGAAGGCAAAGCTCACCAATGAGATGCATAAACACTGATGTTTTCTGGAGGTAAAACCATTTCTAAAATCATCTGGAGTCCTGCAGAGGACACTGTTAGCACTGGTACATGTCATGGTGGCTCTGTGGGGGCTGCTGCCAGGCAAGGGACTGGCACCCCAGAGTTCCCTCCTCCAGCTTCAAGAGGTTCCTTGGCTATAAACACGTTGGAGGCTTTCATCTCATATCTGTCCCTGCTTGAGCTGAAATGATTTTACAAGTTTTGAAAGCCTCTGTATAACCTTTATCCATAAAAGAGGCCAATAACTTCCTCAAGTCCGGCAAACTCATCTATTATTCCCCCTATGCTGCAGCAGCCAGCTGGAGGCCCTGCCCCAGCTCTCTGCTGTGCAGGCCGCTCAGTGCCCTCGGTACCACGCAGCTTCTTGACACTGCCCTGCACAGCAACACAAACCCTTGGGCTATGCTTGGAAGACATAAATATAGAGAGAAAAGAGACATTATTGAACACCATGGGAGCGCAGGAATTTTAACTCTCTGTTCTCAGACCCCATATCTCCCAGGCTGTCCTGATTCTGTGGCAGCACTTGAGGAAGAACAGTCTTCAGCAGCTGAAAAGCATCAACAGATATGGAGCTGCCAGGACCCTTTCCCCTTTCTATTTTATGGAGGGATACATAGCTGTGCAGTGAGAAAGCAGGACATTCATCCAGCTACTTTTGTGGAAGAATGAAGACAGCTCTCAGACAAACACTGTAACATCCAAATATTAGCAACCACCACATAACCACTACTCAGGCATGTCTCGGAAATACTGGTTTAATAGTGATATTTTAAAAGAAAAGCTGAGGGTCTTTCTGTCACAGAAACAACATTTTTCAGAAGCACACAGCATCCAGAAACGTGCACTGGAACACACAAGGGGGGTCCCCAGTGCTGCTGGCCGGGGCTGGAGGGTGCTCAGGTTCTGCTGAGTTATGTAAAACACATTAAATTCATCAGGTTCAAGGCAGAGCTCCAAAGCCCCAGGTGAGATCAAGAGCCAGTGCACCAGACGTGCTGCAAGCCAAGGGGTAGGTAGTTCCTACCCTTGATTAGGTAGCAGTGGAAGCATCACTGTCCTTGACCAGCCCCCAAGGAACCATGACAGCAAGAAGAGGATGGCAAACTCTATTTTCCTATGTGGAAAATCAGAGTGAGTTGCTGAGGCTTACAGGGGAGAAATCTGTGAAAGAGCTCAAAATTGCCACCCCATCTCTGAACTCTCCATCCTGATTCTGAAGCAGACAGACACAAGGTCTAACAGTCACACAAGCACACAGGGACAGAAACCACTGCTCTCGTGCAGTGTTGCCAATTGTTTTGATACAACAGTTCATTTATTTTCAGAAACTGAATTTCCTAGGAAGAAATTAGCTATTGAATAGAGAGAAAGGATGATGTTCCCTCCAATACCTTCTGGAATCTGGGGAACATTTTCTATTTTCCTTTTTTATTTTTTTTTTAATTATTCTGTCATTGTAGCTCCTTGAAGACTTACTGCTAAATGTTCAAAAATCAAGAGCTGATCCTTAGACCAGACTCAAATATCTTGTTTGTGCACAACTGTGAATTACATTGGCCAAATTCCCTCTTTCTGATATAATTCAGCTGACTTAGAGTTACTCACACTTTATAGCAACATGAATGAGAGGAGATTCAGGTTCAATGCTTCATTTTCTATCCACATCAGAAGTTAACTACCAGCTTTATTCCCTGACCCTGCTGAAAGAGCTGATGATGGTGGGAGACAAACAAAGGCGCCTTGACATGCAAAGAGTTGGGTATGTTGTTGCTAAACAAACATGCCCATGTTAACTTCAGCCTCATTAAAAATACAAGACAAACATTCATCCTGGGATCCCAGACAAGCAATTGGTAATAAGGATGTGTTCTAAGCATCAAAAAACACACAAAACACTCCAAAACAAACAGGAAAAAACCCCACTGTAAATCCATGGTAGGTAAACACTCAAAATTATAAACCCTAAAAAAGAAAACATCTTTTCTACATCCTGTCTAGCATGTCTTGACTCTTGGATAAAAAGATTTAACAGTCTTTTCACTCTATCCACTTTTAATAGGAAAACCCAGGTGCAGATGTGGGCTTGATTCCAGTGCCAAGATCCCTGCTCTCCTCAATGAAGAGTTTAATGCAACTTAATCTAGAGATGCAAAGAGCCCTAAGATACCAGCAGTAGAGATTCAGAATCCTAATTAATTTTCTGTTGGTCAGCTGTCACAGAGATTGCCTCAGCTGTGCTTCTGCTAATATTGTTTAAATATTAAATCTCATAAACTGTAGATAACTGTGAATAAATCAGTTGCAATTCTTGGTGAAATAATTAATATTTATACAAGAAAATAGAATACAACCAACTAAAATTATGCTGTTATCTCCTCCATCCCCTCGCTTCATCCCTGCCCATGAGATTGTTCCATCATTAATAAAGGGATAGCCATAAATGTATGGAAACACCACCAGCTGAGCCTGTCTCATCATACACTGGTGTTTAGGAATAGAAAGCAGAAGCAGATGTTCTCACCTTGCCAGCAAACCCACAGGGAGACATGACACAGAGACCTTTCCACCACAGGAGGAGAAACAATTTTGGGTGGCTTATGAAGGCACCTTAGAGATCATCCAGTCCCAACCCCCCCTGCCATGGGCAGGGACACCTTCCACTAGACCACATTGCTCAGAGCCCCATCCAGCCTGGCCTTCAGCACTTTCTGGGATGAGCTAGTGACATTATTTTACAGAAAGCAAGTGCAAGCCATGCTCCCCTTGGCCTGCAAGGAGTAACTGGCAGAGAAGCCATTGATTATTGCACATGCAGCCACCCAAGGTCTAAGGCAAGCAGCAGCAAAATGGCCTCAGTGAGACATGTAGTGAAGGCACCAAGCAATTCAGCAGCCCAAGATGAGGAAAAGTTAACCAGCACATTAACCATTGTAGCTGGCAGGAGTTCTGGGGGTTTTATAGCCAAATTCTAAGCATAGGGAGAAACAGCCTTTTGTGGGTGGCTGTACAAGAGGCTGTCCCACAGTGATGAACACGTCTCTAGTCCCTACAGGTCTGTCTGTCATCCATTTGGGGAGAGCAGCCCCTGCCTGCCTTTATGAGACTCAAAGCAGGGCCCCAGGGCAGGCAGGCCACATGTTCAGCAGACCCAGAGCAGCTCCAGTGTCCTGGACCCACCCACGGTGATATTAACATTTTCAGAAGCCCTTTGTTTCTAGGAGCACAGAGAACACATTGATTGCATTTCCTTCTGGACTAGGGCGAGATTCTGATTGAGAAAAGCACTGACGGGAGCTCAGATAATGCATCACAAATTCAATATATTCAATACAAATGAATAAACACCAGAATTTCTGACCTCTAGCCACAATTTCACTTTTGTAATATGATGACACCATACCAAGCTATTTCCTCCTGGTTCAAGAGCCAAATGCTATTTGCTGAAAGCCAGTTCAGTTTGTCTGAACATAATAAAACATCCTTCTGCAACAAAGCATAAGGATTTTCTTCTGAAAGAAATTAATAAACATTTGACAACTTAAACAAACTGAGCCCTGCTGAAATCCTTTGAGGCTCAAACGTTTTTTTTTTTCTTTCCTCCAAATCACAGATTTTAATAAATGGCAGGAATAGACCATGTTATACAAGGGATTGTTATTAAGTAGATATGGGAAAATACTAAATATCCAGTGTCTGCCTGCTCACTAAAACTGTTCCATTGCATCAGCGGGTTCCACCGATATAATTTTCACTCCCATTTAAAGATACCTGAGACAAAATGAGTTCCAGTGAAAGCACAAGCACTAATCGTGATTATATGGTATTCCAAGCCATGAGCAAAGCATGAGCAAGAGAATTTATTCACAGGATGCCTCCAGAGCTGGAGAAAACAGCTGAGACAGTGGTGGTCCCATGGCCCATGGCTGCAGCCATTATCTGCCATGGGCGGTTGGATCCTCAGGTTATCTTTATTTGAAAATATTCAGCTCTTGAATTGGCTCCATCCTCTCCTCTCTACCTTCCTCAGAAGGCTGAGGAGAAAGTTTTTGCAAAGATCTAGAGACTACCAATGGTGTCATAATATTTTGGCAATAATATTAAAACTATTGCAATGTGGTTTTAAAAGAAGCTTTTTATAACAGTTTTCTATGCAAAAACAGACCAAGTAACCAAGCAAAAGGCAATTATACAAGCTGATTTCCACTAATCACCTTCTCCTTATTTATGCACAGCAAATGACACAGTCAAAAGTATTAATAATTAAAAATCAAAAAGCCCATTAGGTACTGATTTCAAGAAGATGCTGGGCTGTGGGGCTTTTTTAAATAATGCAGTCTTTCACAAAGATGAGTTTTAACCCAGCCTCATGTAAATGCTGAGCTGTTTTTTAGTGACCACAGTAGTGGGGCAGCCCCTGAGTGAGGTGACACTTGAGTGCAGTTGGGCTACCCAGGAGTTATAATAATCACTTAGACAAGTGCCTTTGAGACTTCCTTTTCCCAAAAAGAATGGTACCTCTACAGACCGTGAACTTCACTTCTCTCCTTGTCAAAGGGAAGAATTATTCTGCTGGTGACAGAAATAAATGTTTTCAGATTACTGAGATGATTACACACGAGGAGAAAATAATTCATTTTGAGGTTTTACTTAAGAGACAAAACCCATTAAAATACACTCTTTTCCCCACTGATGTCTGCAGCCCTCTGCCAGAGCGCAAAACGTCAGCAGGACTGTGCCTCTCTTTCTTGTAAGGAAAGACTCACTCTGTGATGATTACAAATGGAAAGACTGAATAATACCTGCTGCTGAGAAAGTCCCGTGACTAGGAAGAATTCCTCACATTTCCTGCTGCTGCTTTCCCCATCATCATCGGGGCTATTTGATACTGCAGGGCGGCCAGTGCCGCGGGGACAGCGCTGCAATTGGAAGGAGAAGAGGAGGTTAACACAAACACATCAGAATGGAGAGCTAAAGGCAGCACGAGACAAACCCTTGTGGTGATGGAGTTATCACAGCTTGGCTCTTTCCCAGTTGTAATTTCCTGCAGACATACAGGGACAGTGGGAAAAATCAACTTGTACGTCTTCCAGTTAAAACCACTGTCGTGATCTTTATGACTTTCAAGATGAAAAAGTAAACCTCAGAGTATCAGTATCTAATCCAGGAATGCGTTTTCCTCCTAATTGCACAAGATCTCCAGAGCTGCAATTACTCCTGAGAGTGTCTGTATTTTCTTGGTCCCACCCAAGGATTCTGCAGCATTCACAGCACACTGAGCACCTCACCGTGTTCGGTTGGGCTTGGTGACAGCATCCCCCCAGATGATGGGGGCAGCTGGGATAGGCTCTCAAAGGAGCTGTGAATCTCTGTTAAGCTAACTTCCTTCTCTGCAGAGTTTTCAAATAATCACTGTTTTAAACATAATACTTCACCCAGAGTTCTTTGTAGCAATCTAGTGCTCTAAAACATATCACCAGAGGAGAGTTATCAGCAAAATGCACTGAAGTGCAAGAACCAGGCCACTAAGTTGCTTTGAGAGCTGACAGGGAAGGAAAGTGAAAATGCAGATGAGTGACTTGCCTGGCTCTCAGGGGCCAGAGGTGAAACCACATGAAATCAGGTGCTAGGGGAATAAAAGAATGCACTGAAAATTCCACTGCCTTGACATGTGGGCGAGGATGGCTGAAATGTCTCCTTTCATTTTGATGTCACTTTTCTGGGCAACCGATGTTTATATGCTTAGGAAGAGAAGAGTCACAAGAGATAAGATACTGTTTCTTCGCAGGAGGAAACAAGTCTAACCCACAACAGAAATCTTTCTCTGTATTTTCACCATAGTGACAAAGTGACTCCTCTTTTTTCATTAACAATATTGTACTTGTCAAGCAAAAGTCAAGTCAACAACTAAGAGCTTCTTGAAGCATAAGCTTGGCATGTGAGGTCTTTGTTTTCAGTTAATGGGAGCAGGCCATCATGAGAAAACTTGACTGTATCGTCCTGGTGTCACTCACTTCGGACACTGCTCTAAGACAGCAATCTCTGTGAGTGGGAATTCTGTATGGCAGGCTGGGGCAGGCTTGGTCCCTGTGGTCTTGCAGGGTAAAAGACTGCATTCTTGCAAATTTATTTGCAACATTTTGCCTGCTCCCTATAAATTTACTTTTGCTCATTCACGCTTACCCACTAGTAGCTAAAATTTACCACCAAGGTTTGTGTAAAGGTTTGCTTAAAAAAAATTAAAGGTACATGTGAAAAAGGGGAAAAAAAATATTTTCCCATTGCTACAGATATGCCATTAAAGTGCTTCCTAACAAAAGCCACTTTCAGGCTTATCAAAATGGCATAGAAATGATTTCATCAGTGTGCCAGTGCTCCCTCAGTCACACTCTGACCTTGGGCAGGTAATTTATCTGCTCTGTGCATCAGTCTTTCCTTCTGCAGAAAGGAGGAATTGAATTTTACCTTATAGGGGCATGCTGTGAAGCTGCAGAGTTTTAAGGGTGACAGGAGCAGACGTAATAAAGGGAGAAGATACAAGACCCTGAGACAGATCCAGCTCCTGGGTTCATTTCCTAGGACTTTCCCTTACAGTGCAAGGCCAAAAGAATTTATTAAAAAAATAACAATAGATAAGTCTTCATGAAAGTTAAACATGAGATTCACTGCCTCTCAAAGTCATAACATTAAATTTAAAACTTCTAAATTACAAGAGCTTTCAGATCAAAGTGCTACACAGTAGCTCAAATGGAAGAGAAATAAAAAGGCATTTATATCCAACTGCTGTCCTGCCAACCACTCCTGTGCAGGCTGGGGTCAGCTTCCAGTCAGCAGCTGCAGTGAACACCATGACTTTCTAAGCTGCAACAAACTCTGCTGAGGAACCTCCCAGCAGCTGAGGAGGTCCCTGTGCTATCACCCCTATGCTGCAGTCCCAGCAGAGCTGCAGTCCCTGCCCCATTGTGGCACATCCAGAGCACTCACACCCAGCAGGGATAACAACTGGGGACTGCCAGCACATAAAAACCCAGCTGCATTGCTCTGGCCAGCCTGGTCTGTCTGCTCACTGCTGGACAAGGGCGGACCAATGCACGCCCCACAGGAAAGGAGGGAGGCAAGAAATATGAACTGGGTTCAATCCAGAGAGACCCTGCTCACGGCAGCTGCTGATTTGGGTCCATACCTCCATCAGGAGCATGTGCATATATCCACTCTCCCACTCTGCAGCCAGAGAAACAAAATGACTCTGGGACATCTGTCAAATCCCTGCCCTCCTCACTGGTTTTCTGGAGGACTTTTTTTCTAGGTTTGTTTGTTTTTTCTTTATTTCATTGATTAAAGTATAAAATTATTAAATAACTTCTTTATTTTCTCTCTAAACATCAAGTCTAGTTTTCAAAACTGCATTTTAGAAGGCAAGAGGCCCTGGAGACGGGTCCTGCAGGAGTGGTACAGCTGTCTGACAAGGGCAAAGGGCAGCTGCATGTGCCAGATGGGATGTGGCCGTGGCCCAGAGCTGCCAGTGGGACTGCACAGCTTTCCTGCTGCACTTCCTACAGGGAAGGCTCCTGCAGGGCCCTCCAGCCGCAGGGACGTGCAGAGCCAGGAATCCCAGCCGTGTGCTGCTCCTCTTGCCATGCCTCTCCTCTCAACTCTCCAGGTGACCAAGTGGATCCTCTAAAAGAAGCTTGTCCCAAAAGATTCATTTATGGCAGTTTCCCAAGCAGCATTGCTTGCGAGGAAATATTTCTGTTAATTAGGCCTTTTGGCTGCTTGATATGCCAGAAAATTCACATTTTTCTACTCTTTTTCTCCTGCTTTTGAGTTGTTGTATTTATTCAAGATGAAAGCCAGATGTTATATTAACAAGAGAACTGCCTCTCCTAAAGGGAAACATTCATCAGGGCAGAAGCAGACATTGTAGCTTTGCTGTGAATTATTTAAATTCCTCCTTTTTTTTTTTTTTTCCTTCTGAACAGGAAATCTAAGAAGATGTATTTGAAAGCAACAGTATTGTGTCTGCAGAGTAAAAGCCATTTACCCTAATCCCTTTAAAACCTGGTAATAGGGATTTAAAAGTACTGAAGTTTAAAAATGTTTAAATTTGAAGAAAAGACAAATATAAACCCAAAATACTGGGCGGGGGGGAAAGAATGTTTGGATAATTTATATAGCAAATACTTTATAAATCCAACATCAGATAATTACTATCAAACCAGCTGGCAACTGTTTTTCCTACAGAGGTTCTTCTCCCAAAGCCAGGGTTTTAGCAGAAATGGACCTAAATGCCAAATGCTTTATTCTAAAAAAGACACATTCTACAGAACATCTCCTCTGATATTGTGCTGGATGGGTAAATTGTGATTATTTTCATTGGGAGGGCAGAATGACAGGAACAAATCATTTGTGGGGGAACAAACCATTTGTGCAAAGATAAACTTACCCATGGTACTGCCCAGATGGTTCTTGGGCAGTTTCTGATACCTGGGTTTGGCACTTGTGGACCTGTGCTGGCTGTGACTCCTGGTCCAGTGCCAGAGGTGGGAAATGCTCAGGCAGTGCCTTTTTTTCCTCTCCTCCTCGAATTTCTCTTCACAGTGGCTGGAATGACACCCATAGGAAGAACAGTGAAGAAGGAAAATGCAGTGTTTTCTCCGTATTAAAATTGAACAGCAAATAAATAATACTTTTTGTGGAAAAAAAAAATAAACTTTGCAACTGACTGATGGCCACAGTATTTCCCTGTGACTGGGACAAGAGCAGCTTCAGGCATTGTCCCACCCCTTGACCATGCTGTTGTGGGTATGTTGCTCACACTTACTTGTGATCTGCATACTTTCTAGTGCCAAACATGGCTTAGAAATCTAATTTTAGCAGCATAACTTTTTAAACAAAGATCCAAGCTTCTCACACATCCAAATGAACACTTTGAAAGCATCCCTCCCATGTATAAGCTATAATCTTTAGAATTTAAATAAATTATGTATATATCAGAGATTTCTAATACCATATATTCATAAAAATAATCATAATCCTGAAACCTCATTTACCCAGTCTTGGAAAACTTTTTGAAGTTGTAATGAAATTATCTATTTGTATAGAATGTTGTATCTTTATTATTAAATATTTCCATTATGCCATTTCTGGAATATTTTTAGAATTAATAAAATCCATTGTAATAAACAGAAGAGTACTGGCATAGATATTTGACAGAATGTGTTCCAGTTGAATGAGCTAATTAGCTTTTAATAATGAGATCCAGCCCATGGACTTACAAAGCAAGCTACTGCAGCCTAATGATTTCAAAAGCTATCACATTTACAAGTTAATGTAGTATAAATTATTCATGAGCATCTTATAAATAAGTGCAATAAGTTATTTTCAGGGCTAGTGTTGCCTTAAAATGAGGTTCTTCTGAAAAGTGCCTTTGGAAACAGAGCTTTTTTGTAACCCCACATCCACCCTGGGTTTTGGTACTTTCACATGAAGTTGCAGAGGTTTGGATGGTGATGGTCATTCACCAGCTCAGATTTCCTTCAGCCCGCGTCTCTGCTAAGCCCTGACAGTCCCCATGGTTTGGGAGTGTCCAGCTGTCCTGATTCCCTCTCTTAATGGCAGATAGGTACTGCCCATGGCTCCCTCCATACAGCAACCAATGCCAGGGAAATTGCCCAATGCTGAAGCCAGGAGAGCTGCACAGAGGCAGCAGCTACACACTTCTTTGTCACTCAGCCCTTACTTTCATGGACAGGTTCTGACTCATCCAGAAGATTGACATACCCTCCCCTGGGTGCAAAGCACCTGTGAAAAGTCAGTAAATTTTACAAACTGAAGAAATTATTCCCAACCCATTTGTCACTCTCACCCTGAAAAAAAAGGCAGAGTCTCAGGAGCAAAAGGTGAATCAAGCTCACAAAATGTTCTAAAAAATGGGTCAGAAGATAGTTCTGGTATTTAAAAGTTTTGAGCCTTAAATACCTACTGGTATTTAGGAGTTTTGAGCCTAAAGGAGGAACACATTTAGAGGGAATGATCTCTAGGGATATGGGGACTAAGGGCAAGAGGAGGGAAGGGTTGGCTTGGTTTTAAGGTATTTAGGTATTTACTCTTTTGCCATGCTCCTATTGTCATGCTTGGCCTGGCTTAATGAATTCCAATTGTCAACTGAAACAGGCTTCAGCTGCAGCTGTTCAGGTCAGCCCTTCAATTTGTATCACCTGGGGATGCTTTTCTTTGGGGTTCAGAATAGTAAAACTGGTTCATTAAGAAATTGCTTTGATTTGTGAGAATATTTGAAAGTCAAATCTTGTAGTGCACAATCATCTCTGCCAAACATCACTTTTTATGCACAAAAGAATCTCTCTTCTAGCAGGGATTTTTTTATCCATTTTATATACAGGTCATAAATCTACAAGTTCTAGTTTAAGACGAACAAACACACAGTAAGATTAAGACAGGAATGCTTTCCCTGTTTAATTGCCTGTCTGAGTTACATCTTGGCAAAGTTCTCCATGATTTGTTTGTTTTTTAATGGATACTACTCTAGGCATTTTCTCCATTTTGTTATTTTGCTTACCAATAGGGAATCTTGGATGACTCAGAAACATCAATTCCTGCAGAACTTCCGACATTCAGAACAATCCCTGCCATTCCATTCCGCTGTCATCATTTGGGATTGTTTTGGGTTTGATTTTACTAAGTTTTTGAGCCACAGCATGATCTCTTCAGGCCTCAGAAGGAACTATGTGGTCCTCCTCATATTTCTGATTTGATTAGCTACAATTGGTATTTTTAAAGAACAGAGGAAACAGTTTATTTCACAACTGCTTATTGAAAGCCAGAGTATTGCATTTTCTCTCAACAAAGTAACTTGGCAATATTTATGTATCTTATCAGGAAATAGGATGAGGGAAGTTACTTGAACTGTGTTTCTCTTAATGGTTACACGGAGAAGATGTTCAGTACAAATTTGAAGGAGAGGCTCATTAGATGCATCAAACTTGAAAAACACAACTGTTTCATTATCAAAGTTCATTTGCACAACCAGAGGAGACAAGTTTGACTCAGAGGATTTCTAGCAAAGTGTGTTCTATTTACCTTGAGGGTCAGCTCAGGAACATGGAGTCACTCCTCAAAAGATGGTAATTATTACCACCAGGCTCTCCAGCTTCCTGTATGCCTTCAAGCTGCATTTTAGCCCTGCTTTGTCCATCAGGAGTATGCAGCAAGACTAGCAATCTGTAGGAGAAAGGCAGATATATAGGCACAAATATCCACGTGTGTATGATTGCTCCCCCAACACACAATGTTATAGAAGTCCAAAATGTCTCCCCACAGGGAAAGGAAATAAGAGCAAACATCAGCCCACTATTATTCAAGAAAATTATACCATTTATAAAAGGGGTCAAAACAGCACATGAATCTGTGAGGTGATGTCTTCCACTTGAGTATCTTCCCTCAGCTCACCTCAAAGTTCATTCACAAAGGTAAACCCCAATTCTGCAGCAACAGCAAACAAAGCTGATGTGTCAGATGGTCTGCAGGAGGCTAAGAGGGATGACAGCAGTTAAAATACTTCTCTATCTTTGTGTAAGAGGTATAGATATTCAATGCATACTCCTCAAAAAAACCAAATACGGATATCCAGTACTTCATGAACACTTTATCTGCTGTTAGCTGGGATTTTAGAGGGCATCCCCATGAAGCTCTGGTTCAAAAAACAGGTTGGTGTGATTCACTTGCAGGTTTCAGAGAAATCCTATCTGCACAAGCTATGACGAGGTCCTCGAGGAAGAGACAAGGAGTATTGTCAGTATTTGGGCATGCCTATCAAAGTAGTTTCCATAAACATCCCACACTGAAAAAAAAAAAGGAAACCATCTTCATCAATCAATTTAAATTACTTAATTTGCAAAATGTTGAAAAAAAATGGACATGTTTGCAGACATTTCTGAGCTCTGCTTTTTCTCCTCCTTTAATTAGTAGTTTATTAAACCTTTTGAAACTATTAGGGTTTGCCAAGAAGTTCCATCAAGCTGCATCCTTCAATGAGTCCATGAATTTTCAGTCGAGTGAAGAACAAACGAGCAATGTCAACAAGACCTTCAGCTAACAGGAACCAGGTGGGGTCTGACATGGTATTTTCAAGTCGTGCGTCATCGTGTTGCATTCTTGAGCCTGGTGTGACTTCCTGGGAGCAGTGCCAAAGTCAGGCAAACCATTATTTACAATTAATGACATGTTGAATATCGCATACGTTTAAATGTCTCTTGTCCTTGTTTCTTTCGAACTGCCTCTGTCTTCTTTTGATTCTGACTGCAAGCTCTTTGGAACAAGGATTTCCAGCAATTTCCAGTGTTTGGAAAAAGACCAGAGACTCCAGAGATCAGCCACCAAAGCTGCACTCATCAGGAGACAAGTGCTGGCTTCACAGGCACATGGAACAACACTTTCCCCAGGGAGTGGTTTGTTGTCCCGAGCTGTCACCCAGCATAAGTGAGGTCACAAATTGAGTGAGGGATTCCTCATCCTTCAGCCCAGCTGTGAGGGATTCATTCCTAGAGCACAGCTAAGCTCCCACCTGCCTTTCTGCTGTCACCCAGCTGTTGCATTTCTGCCGTCATCCAGCTGTTGCATTTCTGCCCAAATGCAACTCTCAGCCACTCAGGCAGTTCCTGGTGCCTTCTCCTCACTACAGGCAGAACTCTGCCATGCAGTGCCCAAGCCCTCCTTCCAGTCCCTCTCCAAACCTCCCTTAGCTGCTTCAATCTCCACTGCAACCAGCATGGGCCCCTCAGGCAGACAGAACCAGGACCTGAGCACAGTCTCCACCTCCCTTCTACAGGGTCAGGGCATGGCTTCATTTTGCAGATTCCGGCTGCATGGTATCTGTAAGATACTGCAATTTTCTTATATATTGACCCATTAAAAAAATTTCACCATCACTACATCTCCCATCTGATACAATCTTACCTCATAAACTCAACCTTGTAGCTCATCCCCTTTCAGACACCTTCAGTGGGTCTCTGCATGACACGTATCTGTCACCAGCAAACCCAAACCCACTCCCTCATCACTCGCTGATTCCCAGCTCCAGAGAGACATTTTGCAGCTTCACAAGCAGAAACCTCTCTAATTTTTCCCCTTCACCTCCTTTGTTGGTTTAACATCTTATAACAGATAATTTTAGCAGCCTTTTGGACTGAAAGGCTTCCCAGGTGCCTGCACCATTATCCATTCACTGTGTGTACTCTGAGTATCCAAAACTATCAACAGACAAATTGGACTCTTAACTACTGCAACAGGAAAATGAGCTTTACTATTAAAAAATCACAATGGTCTCTTGCTGGAATAAAATTTAAGAAACATGCAGAACAAAGAAAAGCACCAAGTGGACATAGAATCATAAAATAATTTGGGTTGGAAGGCACTTTAAAAATCATCTAGTTCCAATGCCTCTGCCATGGGCAAGGACATCTTCCACTAGACCAGGTTGCTCAGAGCTCCCTCCAACCTGGCCTTGAACACTTCCCAACATGCTTTAGTATAATTTCCCTAAAGTATCTGGTCAAAGATGGACTGTCGATACATGTTTTCCTTATAAAAAGCACCTCTTAATAAATTTCTCCTTCTCCTTCTTCCTAAAAGTCTCCAGTAGTTTGCCATTTTGTAATTATTTTGTTATCTCCTGCATTTGTAGTTCATCAAATCTCTCATTAGTTGCTTGTCCACCAGGAATTTGAGATGATTATCGCTCTGCTGCTTTGAATTTATACTTTGATATGATAATTTGCTGTCTGGATTTTATCAATAAGAGCCAGAGGAAGCAGCCTGAACACCCTGGCTGTAATTTGATGAAGGATTTGTGGCCCTATTTGGCAGTTCTTTAACCATCCATCTTCCTCTGCAGGGACTTCGCCTAGTGCCCCCGTCTGCCATGCAATGAATTAGCTTGTGGTGCAGGGGAGAAGTGATTATTCCACTATATTATTTCCAAGTTAGTGTGTCTAAACAGTGTCTACAGCCTGTATGGAAAGGGATGGTTACAAAGGACTTGTTTACAGCCCTGAATGCACACTTCTCTTGGAATTTATTAAGTAGGTAAATAGCCTGAGTGGTAGTCAGAGCTTGTGTTTTGTGTCCAGTTGTAATTCAGTTTTAACTCCACTAAAAAGATTGTCAGCGACCTTTGCCAGTTCATTGCGTAGGTTTGAGGGAACAAAAAGGGAACTTGTTCTTCACTACCGTTTATTCAGTTATTTATTTAACAAAAAGCTAATGCCAGGCAGGCCTCCCTGCTAGCACTAGAACTATGTCTGAGCAGAGGAGTAGCACCAGTTTGCTGGTTGTCCAGTCTTTGAGAAGACAGCCACATTTATTTTCACAGAAAACATGAGCAAAATTCAGCCATTCATCTGAACAACCATTCACCCCAGGGACCCCTGCAGGCACCCTGGAGCTCATTTTGGTTTAGGAACAAAGGCAGCATGGGATGTCCCTCTGCACAGCTCACCCCTGCCAGCCGTGCCCTTGGGCACAACCTCGCGGTGACCTGACACCGCTGCCAGAGAGACATCCTGCCCCAGCCAGCACTGCAGTCACAGGGGGAGAGCTCTGGGCTCAGTGCAAGCCCAGACTAAAATAATTAAAGTCCTTTGTCAGCTGCATGGACAGAATGTCACTGTCACCAAAGCCAAATTCCCATAGTTTTACAGCTCCCAAAACAGGACGCACCTAAGGCAACATTTCTATGACTCTTCACCAACATTGACTAAATAAATTCAGAAGGAAGATGATGACAAATACAAAAATTGGAAGCAACCATAAAATTCTGCCCGTTTGTATTTTTCAAGATAATTTGTGTTTGTAAAAGTTCCCAGTTCTTGGACTCCTTGGCTGAGCAGCTGCTTTCCTGGTTGCATAGCAACTTTCTCTCTGCTTCTGCTTGCCAGAATCAAAGGGCCACATGTTGCATAAAATAATTAGAGTATTTCTTGGCTCAGAGGGATTGAAGTTCACGCAGGCTGGCTGGCACCTTGCTGCCTGCACTGCTCTCTGACTCCAAACTCCCTTGACAATAAGTAATATTCATAGGACTGAAATCACAGACCTATCATTTGCCTTTTCGTTAAGGACACATTATGGTCCTTCCTGTCACTGGCCATCTCCTGCTCTGAAAATAAAGATGAAAGGGGTCTCTGTACAAGAAGATGATTATCCAGAAATTTATGTAAGAAAACCTGATTTTAGTACCATCTGGATTAGGAGACCCAACATTCTCTTGGTCTTCTCCAGTGAGATGTATGATGGCTATTTAATACTTCATAAAGATGCAAGATCTGACTGTGATAGTGTCTCTGGGTGCCAGTCATGACATCGATGGCAGTCAGCTCTGGACACAGTCAGAGCCATGAAACACACACCAGCCATGGCTACAGCCTGGCATGGCCACAGGCAATGCCAGCCCATTGAAATATTATTGACAAGGCCTTTGTTTATTGGGTTGGCTTTAGGACAACACCAGTTGCACTTTAGCATGAGGCTGAAGCATGGTGAGCTCTCAGGGTGCCTCACCAGCTCCTAGCAGGACTGTGCTCTGGGAGGTTGTTGAGGGGACACTGTTTTGGTGGCATTTCATGTATTTCTGTGTACCTGTGCATTTCCTTCAGGGCTGTAACCCAACAGAAAACATGGTCTTTCTGAAACAGAGACCCAAGCTGTGCCTCACATCACTGCTCTGTTTTATGCTTTGTCCATAAAATCAGTAAGGGCAGGCAATTACCCCAAATTCTTTCCAGCTGCCACAAGCATAACCATCTTTAGGAGCAGTCCAACTTTCAACAGAAAAACAAAACATAACAAAACAAAAAATTACTCTAAAAAGAGACTTTTTACAGGATATTCAGGGCAAAAACCTGCTCAAGCTTAAAATGTCAAATGACTGCCTTTGATGGAAATATGTAGGCACATACATACAAGGATCCAGCCCTGCTGTCCTGTACTGCTCCTGTTACTGGGAAATGGGTGCATGGATTTAACACAGTCCTTTAATTGACCCTAAAACTTCCACGCATTTTTTTTTTTTTTACATCTCATAATTTACAGAGCACAATGTCAGCAGGAAAGAAATAACAGTGAACAGTTGCTCCATCCCTATGCAGCAGCTCTGGATCACATGGGCAATCCAACATGGTTTTTGCTGTGCTTTTGGGCCAGGCCACCCATCAGCAGTGCCAGGGTTTGCTGACAAGCAACAGAAAAAGGCTCTGCCCTGGCAAGCAAGCATAAGAGCTCACAGCAGCCATGGTCAATGCCCACCACTCTGTGGGGTCAGCTGGCAAACACGGCCTCCTGAGCTGTGCACATGAGCAACACACAAACCTCAGTGGCTCAGGGAAAGCTGCTCAGTGGATCAGCCAAAGTGCCCAGCAAGCAGCTTCCGAGCATCCTGCTGCTTCCTAACATCTGAGACAGAGTTGTCTCCTTTGTTCCTCTTTCCAAAACCCCACACTCCCCAGTTCTTCTCTGTGAGTCCAAAGTGGTGGCTCAGATATAAATCATGGGAGGAGAATCAGCCCTATCTTGCATCTACCCATATCCTCTGGTGCTGGTCCTGCACCAGCTTCAGAAGAGTCACAGTTTATCTACATCACCCTGAAGGAAAGGAGAACATCTGGCTATTTTCATCACCCACCCCCTTTCCTAGCACATAAAAAGCAGCTTACCTTGCTGGAAATACATTGAAATATCAGATTTAAAAGACCTAGGAGCTTCCAAAGGTAAGACCAATGCTGGATTCGATCTGAAATGTGCAATGAAGAAAAAAAGGGCAGAAGCTCAGATCTTTCTTCTTAGTCTCTGTACAACATGAAAATACTCATTTTTGAAGACACAGTTTGCATTAGTTTCGTCCTAATTCTGATGCCTTTTCCCCTTAATCACCACAACAATTTCCAGTGAAAAAAACACTCTCCATTTCCCCAATCCCATAAACATATCTTCAACTCACTAAAGATTAGATTTGAAGAGGGCAAGGGCAGAGACTCACCTTATTGCAGGGTCAAACTTACACAAGGAAAAGTCCAGCTGTGACTGGACATAGAAAAACTGGCATCCAAGAGCACTAATTTGGGATGCTGATTGATCTGCAGGCAGGTACCTCCTCAGCTCCTCTTATTTCTAAACTATGTCTGGAGACCAAGGTGTATGCTTGTGCAGGACATCAGAAATATGCAAATTATGTATATGTGTGTGAAGATAAATACGTGCTAATTAGCAAATACTGGGTTTAGGGAGAATGAAGTACCTAAACATATTTTTAAAGTTTGGCCTCAGTGGCAGGAAGTAGTAATACTGTGGTCCAAATATTTAGCAATGCAGAAAAAGCTGGTTCTTGATCATCCTAAGGACACAGAAATTATTTGAGATTACCTCAGAAAGCATTTGTTTTATTAAAAGCCAATATACTCCACAAGATTCTTTCCACCCACATTTCTTCCCAGCTGTTTGATGCTTGTAGTGTAAGTGCACCCACAGAGTGGGCAGGAGGCTGGCTGCAGCTATACGAGAGCTCAACATTTAGATGAAACATTTCTAAAATTCCTCAGTCATCTTCCCAACTTAAAAAAAATACAATTATCTTTCCTCTCACTATAAAGCCTCCCCTCCCAAAAAATGTCCTAGTGCTCAAGTGCCGATGTGCCCATCCCCGTGACTGCAGAGTGACCTGCCATCCCCATGTACTCTCAGGCTTCCTGAGCCCTGCAGTCCCCTGTGGGTGCCAGAACTCTGAAGGAGGAGCACACCCACAGTCTGCTTTCAGTCACTGTCCCGGAAGGTGCAAGCAGGTATCCTGCATTCCTTTGGAAACCACGTGCCATCTGATGGGCACTTACACACAGTCAGGATGCTTCACTCATGTGATCTCACCTTAATTCCCATAAATGCCAGCATGATCCAGCCTGAAAGGTGTGCTGCAGCTCCTGCTGGCCCAGCCAGCCATGCCCAAAGCAGGCGACAGCACACACAGGTGAGGAGACGCTCAGCTTAAAGAATCCTAAATTTTGGCTCTTTCACTGGGACAAAAACAACCACTGAGCAATTTGTTGCTCAGGTGAGGAATTCCTGTCTTCACACAGTCCGTCTGAGGAAGGAAAGGGGTTTTTATTCTGAGAAAAAGACGTATTTTCTGTCTCACCATCCCCCCAGGCTCACACTAACACACTGCTGCTGGGTTATGGCTGCTCAGCATCCACAGCCATACTCTGGGCAGGAGTTGGGGCTCTGGGCAGTGAATTGAGCTCTATTCCTGCTGCTGCCTATTTGCAGTCTAAAATCCCATCCGGGAGCAGCCCAGAGCCACCATCCAGCTTTGCCATTCAAACACATGCAGTGGTTAAGTGGGGACTATCACCTTGGTGCTGCTGAGGCCACCCAGTGCCATGGGCAGCTCTGAGGGTTTTCATGTCCCTGCCTGACTCCAAGCTCTCAGGCTGTGTGGGATCCATCATCAGAAACAAAGCACTGCCCGAGCAATATAATTTCCCTCCTTTTTTCTTCTTTAATGAATGCAACAATGACAGCACAGTTATGATAAAAGGTTCCCTCTGGCAACAGAATAATAAAATAAGAATGTGATAGACACTCTGTCTGCTCTGAGCTGTATATTGGCTCTGGCATTTTTATTTCTTAAAAATTCAACTCCAAAGTACATAAGCTTGGGCTAAAGATTTTGGAAGTTGCTTTAGTGATCTTGAATAGCATTTGCTTCCATGAAAAGTTTGTTGCAGCTCCTCCTAGTTTGAGTTGTAGAAATAGACACGAAAATGGCCATTAAAAAACCATAGATGCTGGGAATTCTTCCTACAAACCTCACTTTGGTGACAAATGTTGTCCTTCAGGTTTTTTTACCTTTATTATCTTATCTTATTATCTTTTTTATGTTGATTATCTTTAGAAAATCAAGCAGTCCAAAGTTCAAGAATGTCAAACCTAAGGCTATTTGGACAACTTATACCACTGAATGGAAGACATATTGATTAAAGACCTGTTTGGTGATATTAGCACCAAATGTGTTTGAACATCACCTCAGTACTTCAAAAGCTCATTAAAACACCTCATTAAAATCCCTATGACAGTGGGAAATGGGGAGCCTTTTATCCTCCGTGAGGACTCCTCTGTGGTGGCAGCTTTTGGCACGCTGGCAAGTACAGCTGAGGTCATGGAGCCTTTGGCTGTGCCCAGCTCTGAGGATGGTGTGACCTGCTCCTCCTGAGAATATGTTGTGGAGAGGGTGCAGGTGAGCACTATCACCTTTCCATCATGTCAGGTTATGATGGAAAAGACTTTTAAAAGCAAAAGGCCTTCCAGGAGAATATAAGAACAGCTGGACCCCTGGTTTTTCTGGTCTTAGGGTTTTCTTCACCAGCCAGATCCTTTCAGACAGAAATGTCTCATCTTTGGCTTCTGTCCAGTTGCATGGAACCTCATCAAAGCCATCAGTATTACCTCAGTCCCTGAACCAGACCTGAAGAGGAAGTGAAAACCCCTCCACCCACAGGCCTCAGGAAATTAGGATTTGCAAATAAGGTCTTTTCTTTAGGACTGTGGAAAAAGCCCCATTTACCACTAGCAAATCTGAGTACACCTGAGAATCTCATCCCAAAGGCAATACTTGGGCCCTGATCCTAACTGATGGAAATAATTAATGTGATATACTGATAACTCTTGTCTATGGTGCAGTAAATCTGTCCAAAATTTTGTAGAAGTTCCCATACAGTGAACTATTTGGCAATAAATTCTTTCAAGTCATAGAAACAGGATAAAGCAATGAAGATGCTGTCACTGAAATGCAAAGAAACTAATTTCCAGCAAGCATTAATTTTATAAAAATATCTATGAATAGTGCATATAAAAGTACATATAAAATATATATTTATATAAAATCTCATTACAGGGCGTGGCAGGCACACACGTTTATGTGTAGAGTACACATGCTACCCAACTGTAAAAATGTTACACAGTGATTCGCGGCTTTTAGCAAGTCTGCTCTTAAAACCACAGTTCATAACTTTGAATATCCATGTTTTGAACTGGAATGCTTATAGCAGGTTTTTTATATGGTAGTTTTCTCACTTATAAAACTATCTGTATGTTTAACATACCTATTAAAAGTATTTTCTTCCATTGCAATTGAAAATGGGTTTTTTTTCACTAATTGGGAATAGCTATTTTTCTGAAATATATTAATTTAATTGGTTTGGCAATTGTTTGTGATTTTGCATGCTGACAGAATATGTAATTTGCATAAATAAATACTAAACCTCTGTCAACTTGGCTGACAAAAGTATTCTCCCTTTTTTAATCTTGAATTGCAGCATTTGCATTAAAATGGACAAGCATTTGATATTTGCATTGATAAAAACAAACCATGAAGAGATAAAATTGCCTTGGAAAGGAAATATGGAATTCACTTAAGCAATTTCTTTGTGTCCAAAACACTCTTTGCAGGGACTTGTGGCACTTTGGCAGATTGGGTTGCTTGTGTGAGCAGGAGAGTTTGACAAGCACAGAGGTACCAGAGAGAAAGATCCTGATTCTCAGTATCACGCAAGCATTGCCATTTCATACCTGCTAAGCAAACAAAAAGATTTGCAGTGAAATCTAAATGAGGCTTGTTTGGGAGATTTAAAAACCTGACAGAAGAGTAGCAATAGTGCCAATACAAGTCTTAACCTTCTGTTGGGGTTTCCAGCTGATGTCAAATGAGGTATTTGGGATATGAACTCCGGTGTGAGAGGGTGGAAACTTCCCACTGCTTTCTTAGTTCTTCTTAGTGTTGGGTTGTGCAAAGCAGTGAGAAAGATCAGGTTTGCTGTCAGGGGCAGGCCCCGTTTGTGAGTGAAGAAAGCCCTCCCTTTCTCTGGGAGTTAACAAAGGGCATGACATCCCAGCTGGGCCACCTGGGCTTGGTGGGCAGCTGCTCAGCCGGGCAGGGCACTGACACCAGGGTATTTAGCACTGCACAGCCAAGTGACTCCTTCACTGCTGCTGCTCCCCCAGCACAAGCGTTTGCTATGCACATCTATTAATTACAAATTGAAAGCATCCACATACTCAGGATAGCCGCAACATTTTCCCCAGGAATGTGGGAGATATTTGACATTACCAGCTTCAAAGAGGGGGAGAGGGAGAGAAGGAATTTAATCCTGCTTGTGTATGAGGTAACGTCAATTCCTTGCAGTCAGGAGACTGGGGCTTAATTGATATCATATGGCTAACAAATGTACTCCAAAGCCAGCCTCATTTGATTGCTTTTTAATAACTAATAACTCTCGGTGGGAGTCCAAAATATGTATGTATTAAAAAGAGTGCTGGAGCTGCCTCTGTTGTCTGCCAAGATCACTGTTACTGAAGCAAATTTGTACCTTTTGGAGTCCTGGAATGGATACCAGCAGTGGTTCGACACGTACTCTCTAGGCCTGCCCCAGCCAGGAGTGTCTGGAAGAGCTGCAGAGAAGTTGGAGGCCAAGTCCCTGGTGGTGGCAGTGGTTGTCCACCCTCGCTGGGTTGGGCGTTGACATATGGCTGGAAGAAGGATCGAATCGCTCCAGGTGTCCTCCCTTGCCAGACCAGCCCCACATTGGCACACTTGCCGATGGCTGCAGGGCACCTAAAGCAGTTGCCACCGGGAATAATTTTGTCAGAAATAATTTTTCCTGTGGAGTTCACTGCCTTGCCGAGTCCCAGATCCCAAAGCAAGGAACTGTCCTGTGTGATGGGGCAGGAGAATCATCCAGGGTTGGGCTGCTCAGCCCCCTTTGGTGGGCCCATGTCACCTCCCCTGGTGCTCAGAGTCTCCCCGCTCACTCCCCAAGGCAGTGTCCACAGGCCACCAGCAGTGTCCCTCAGCCCAGGAACAGCACAGAAATCAGCTAGATTCCCCTGAACAACTGATTATAAAATAGCTCTGCCTGCACAGCAGGGTCTAGGTGCAAGCAGATTTTTACAGAGCAGGGTATATGCAAAAATATGGTCTACTGACTAACCAGTAGCTGACAAAACCAGCAGCTGAGTCCTACTTTCCTCCTTTCCCTCGGTGCCCCAGCAGGGTGGCTGAAGAGGAACAAAAGGACACGACACTGCTGTGTCACAGGGTGCCTCGTGCCTTCCTCCAACCCTCACTTAATGGGTGGGTGAGTGGCCAGGACTGGGCCATGTAGGGGCAGGAGTCAGGATCACTGGCTGGCTCCCCCGGGCTTCTCAGGCACTGGAAGCAGATCCTGAAGCGGCTGCTGTTCTAACCCTTAGCAACTCCAATATGTGGTGGGGGTTACCTGAGGATGCCATGAATCCCTCACTGTGGCAGCCTGTGGGAGCAGGGCAGCTGCAAAGGTGAGGCACTGCCCCAGGGGAAGCTCCCACGCTGGACATCTGATTTCTGCTTTATAATATTGGCAAAATCTCCCAGGGAGGGCTTTTTTGTTTCTTTGTCTGGACTTGGTTTTATTTGGAGTTTTTTGATTTTGGTTTTGTCGGGGTTCGGGTTTTGTGGATTTTTTTGTTGCTGTTGTTTTGGGTTTTTTTGTCCAGGGGACCAAATCTTGAAAAATTGCTGATCCTTTGCATCTTTCGTTCCACCCATGGTCAAAAACTCTTCTTACTGTGGTTGCATCTGGGTTAGTGTCAAAAGGAATTCAGATGGCTTATGTCTGTAACCAGATGTAAACATAGGCAAATTATATTTGGGATGATTCATATGTATTTGATTTCTATTGCTTAATAAGAAGATGCAGGAGCAAGCTTATTTGAGTTTGCAGAAGGGCATCAAAGTCCATATACTGAGAACAATTAATAAAGGACCTCTCCTGGGATTATTAGAAAGACTACTAGGAAGACAGCAAATTATGGAAAATTAAAGATACTTGATGCAGGGCAGAAAGAGGAAAACAAAACCTAGACTGGATAATTAATAATGAAAACAAAGTGATATGCTATTTGGGAAGAAAACGAACACATTCAGAGAGTCCAGGGGTACTCCTGTGAATAGAGACTGATGACTGGAGCACTACCACTGTTTCTGCAAAGCACTGGCAGTGTATCAAAATTAGTAGAAAAATCATGAGCTTTAAAACAATTCCTCAGAAAAGCACAGGTTAGATGCTAAAAATGGCTATTTTGGGTTGAAAAAGGGAAGAAAAATTACTGCAGTGTCTATTGCCTTGCTAGTCCTCCATTATTCCCCCATTTCCAAAGCAGCAGAGGTAACAACAGACACAGCAGAGCACATCTGCCCACCCCACTTCCTAAAACACACAATGGGACCAATTTATAAATGTCATTAATGGAAGCGGTGTCAGGAAAGATTGTGGACTGTTACTATTACAGTGACTGGTGCCTTTGTTTGACACATATGCATACTGATTTGACTTCACCTCTATACAGCTGCCATTGATTAGATTTTCATTAGGACTCACTAAATTGCACAATATATTTGAGTGAAGGTCTTTCCTTTGGCTTTCCACTTTCCCTCTCTCTGTCTGTCATAGCTCAAAATGATAATATTTTTCATTCTGGAGCGTTAGATAAGCAAAAGACACTGTTACTTCATAAATGTCCAATAAAAAAAGCAAAACCAAATCAACCCAAACAACAGAAAGCAACACCTATTGCAATGAAATTGCAATATGGTGTTCTGAAAACAGGTGGTTTAGATTTCAGCTTCAGTAAACACAGTTCATCAAGGCCCACAAGAACTAGCTTACAGCTCTTAGAAACAAGAGCGGTGTTATTCAAATTAACAATGAAGCAACATGGTTGGTAATTGTAGCAGATGATTTTGGGCTGCTTCTAAGCAGGAATACAGTAAGATTTGCTATATCCTTATACAGTACTAATAGATTTACAAAACCAACCTAAAACCCCCAAACCTAAACCAAATAAACTAACACTGGTCCCCTGTTACAGGAATGGTGCTGCTGTTGGAAAGAATTGTAAGAAACAGGGTTGATGTGCAGGCTTTTTATTGAAGACTGCAGGTGCTCAGCACTATGTGTGACAGGTTCCTCAAGGCATTTAAAATGCAGATCTCTTGATTCCTGTTCCTGATATAAGTGAGTTGTTTAACCTCTATCATTTTATTGTTTGTCACTTGGCCATGATACTACTAATAGGAATAGCTTACAGCCTCATGGGGATATAAAGAATCAATTCTTAGCATTTATACAATTAGAGGTTGCATCCTTCACTATTTATTGTTACCTTTCACCCCAAAGGAGCAGCAAATCCTGGTAATTTGTTTTTTTCCTGTCCTTTCTCTGCACTTCCTTATCACCATTAATGCTGCAGTGCCAGATCCTACCCTTGGGAAACTGAGATTGTTCTTTGGCCAGTGCCTTGCACCAGCTATGGGGCTGCTCCATTAGAGATCCCCATGGGCAGGTAAAGCCACCTTTACCTCTGCTGAAAGCCACCTTCACCTTCAGTGCAAGACCTGCCTGGCTCCAAGGGCGGATCATAGGGATCCAAGTGAGAGCCGTGGGGAGCTCCCTGCCATAGCCCTCCCCTCAGTGGAACACAGCAGGTGTACCAATGTCGCACCACCACCATCACTTAATTGTTTCCATTTCACAATAGGATGATACAAAAATTCTTGTGTCGGAGCATGCAAAGGTGCTCATTAAAGTCTGTTAATTTTTATGCCTCATAAATATAAAACCCTCTTTCAGTTTGCTGTGAAAACATTCTTTTTAAAATCTGAGACATAGGACAAGGAACAAATAGGATTTCAGAATAAAAGCTTGGTTTCTATTATCTCAAGAATTCTATTATTGTTAATTAATAATTCTGCTTTGCCTTTCTTTGTTTTCAAGTCTTTCCAAGGCATATATTTCTGAAGATCTGCTGTTTTACTGCTCTCCTTTGATGAATATTTTATCACATAATAATGAACATCTTGTAAGGCAATTGTAGTTTACAACTGTTACACAGTGAAACATAAAGCAAGTGGGGGAAGCAAAAGCAGAATGCTGTTAAACATTTAAACTTCTAGAAAAGCTGGAGCGACATAATATTAATTTATTCTAATGTCAGGCAGCATTTTGCCGCTCTGCTCCTGCCTGCCACTTGCCTGAGTGTTAGGATTTGGCTGCCTGTGTGTGCTCATGTTGTTGATCACCCTGTTGGAAGCATGGGCACAGGGAGCCGTGGTGCCAGTGAGGCCACAGCCACTGTCTGAGCTGGAGCACGGAGCTCTGGCAGGCCCCACATGTACCTGTGCCACTCTTGAAGGCACTGCAACCTTCTCTCTGCCTGACAGTCATGGCAGCTGATCCAGCACTGAATTTCATTTGTCTGTGATGAAGAGCTATTTGAAAACCTCGTGGTGAGTTTCTGGTCTGAGCATAAGGCCATTGTCCCTCCGTGGCTCTGCTGGGTACATCCCACAGACGCCCTCCTGATGCAGAACATCACCACTGGGGGAAAGCATTTTCAACAGACATGATTTATTTACAGGCTGACAAAATGTAGGCCTTAGGGCTGAATATTAATGTAATAACCCTAACTGTAATAAACCAGCTGCTTCTCAGAAGTGCTGATCTCCCACAGCTTTCAATGTCCCTAATTTTTTCCCCCATATTCTTTACTGTTCTAAAAATCAGACTGCTTTCATTTCCCTCTACAAACAGTCTTGTGTCAAGCAGCCTTTGGTGTTACTCTTTTGTTTCAGGATTGATTCTTGTGTTCTACTAAAGTCAGAGGCTTGCAAACCGTTTGCGAGACTGCTTTGAAGTTTTCGTGGTTTTGGGGTTTTTAAACATTCATAAGAACAGCACTACATGCAGCACTGCCCTGAACAGCACGGATTTCTTGTCACCATTACATGACACCCCCAGGGAAGCTTCACACAGTTGAAATGCAGGAACTCTTTCTGGTGGAGGAACATGGGCATGTTTTTGTGGTGTGTGTTACATGGATGCATTTAGACCATTACTGACATTTGTATTTTATGTTATGAGGTGCAGATAAATGCTAGGAAAGGTTGTGCCCACCCTGACAGAAAAGGTTCCTCTTCTCTTGACTGTCTCCTTCAGCCCCAGTTCCAGGCTGTATAGACAGTCCCAACCTTCACCATCCCTTCCTCAGTTCACAAGCTGATTTTTAATTGTTTTTCTTTTCTAAAAAATGGGTGGAAAACCAAGGATTGCTCTGGGCTGGGGGAAGAACCCTCCAGAGAGGAAGCTGAGACCAGTGGTCACAGTGCAGATGTCAGGCCTGTAACAACAGCAAAGGGTGAGGTCTCAAGACTTGGCTTCACTGCTCTACTGTTCCTTAGGCTTTATTTTTTTTTTAAAAAAAGATATTTAAGCCTCTCATATTTAATATTAGAGTTTATGGACTTGTATTGATACCTCTCAAAACAATGATCCTTGTACACCAAAGCTCTGCCACTCTTTCCTGTTCTCCTGTGGTCTTGGGTTGCTGATGCACTGTTCAGAAGGAAATAGAGGCCCTAAAACCAGTACTTGTGGTGGAAATGTCCAACAGAAGGTGAGCAGGACTGTTTCTCCCCCTCAGGAGATGACAAGAGACAGTGGCATGAGGAATCTTTTCTCAGCCAGCCTCCGGAACCAGTCTTGCCCCCAAACATGAAGTCACCAGCTTCCAACTGCTTGAGGCCATATTTCTTCTACTGATGCTCCTTGAGCATGAGAATCTGCTGACAAACCAGAGTTTCAAATGCTCTGGATGATTTTTGGTGTTTCTACTGGTGCAAGTCTATAGCAGCCTCTTCAATAGTAAGGTAGACCTGCCCAGAACCCAAGTACCATGCTATGAGAAATACTGAAAGTTTTAGTTCAACACAGATTGAGTGGTTGGCCCCTATCACAGGCAGTACAGAGCAGAACTTAGAGACCTACAGGAAGGAAGCAAAAATCAGCCATGATATGCTAAGTTTTCCATTTGGGGCAGACACAAGCACAAGGATACATATTCAGCTGTATAGTACTGCCAGAACAGGAAAGAACAGGGTGATTTTATCCATTATCACTGTACTAGAGTGAAGAATTTTGCATGGGGGAGTAAACAGATTTTAAACAGCTTTAAAGATTTACTACTGATTTTAAAAAGTTGCACAGCATGTGCATAACCTATTAGCTTTGCTACATATTCGCATTCAATTGTTTGATAGGGTTCACATACGAGTTAGGCAGAGGAAAATGAGAATATCAGATGGCTCTAATGAGGTAGATAGGTTTAAAAAGATGTAAATACTCAGATTTCTGTGGAGCAAAAGCCACGTCCAAAGACACAACAATGCACAGAACGGAGCACTGCTCTGCCTGCTATGGTAACTCCCAGTTCTTGAAGAGCCTCATGCTACATTTTACTGTGTCCTCTTACACAGTACATTCACATCTAAGGAAAAATAGTACCTGCTATCCTTGAAGTGCACACAAGAATTTTTAGCTGCTTACCCACATAAATGTAGAACTGCCGTGGGTTTTCTCCTGGCATCATTCTGCCTTTGCCTGGCACCTCTGAGCTGCTTCCAGACCAGCATTCCTGATTCACTGGGGTGAGCTGACAGCGAAGCACAGCTCAGAGCCTTGAAGCTGTGTGAACACAGAAACGGTTTAGGAAATTGCTATCCCTATCTCAGTATTTCAAACGGCATTAATCTTGAGCCCAGCATTATTGCTATTACCTTGTCTCTGGAAACATCCAAAATCCAGTGCCTTGAAGCCCATTTTTTTCATAGGCTTTCAGTGGGACCCACGGGCTATCAACCCGAGCACTGAAAATCAGAGGTGGGACTAACCAAATTAAACCTTTCTCCTGACCTCCTTTGCAAGTATCCTTTGACACTTGCATGGCCACCAGCCCATCCAAAGGCAGGCAAGGCAGGAGCCAGCTCAGCACTGTTTTGCCTTTGGCTGTTGCAAATTCTGTTGGAATGTGCCTGGCCACCAGGTTCACCACTCAGGGGAGCACCAAGTAAGATGAAGGTGCAAAGAGGAGAGGGGAAAGGGAAAGAAACATCTATTGTTGGACATTAAAAGAAAATATTTTAAAAATCACCAGTCTTGGCAAGGAAAAATACTTGATTTGAGGTTTGCAAGCGAGCAATTATATTTTTAAAGCTGGCATGAAACCTGCCCTTTGTCCCACAGGATCTAATCCAACACCAGCTGAAATCACTTGCCCGTAGACTTGCACTTGGACTTTCATGTAAGTTAATACTTTACATAAAAACTCACAGCTCAAAGTTACCCAATAGAAATGTTTGTAATAACTACCTTTCTATAAAAATAAGCCTCCATATTTTTAGGAGCATTTTAAGTGTTTACTATAAAATTTTATTATATATTAAACTTAATTACCCAAATTAAATTCTCAATTATTGTACCTGTGCATGCTGTTTTATTCTTTGCTTCAGTAATGCCCGACAGTATAGTGATTCAATTGTATTTTGAAATTTTGATTGCATTTATTCAGGTATTTCAAGCTGGTAGTGAACTAATGATAGAACCTGGTTAAGCTTTAGTATTACTGACAGCAACCACGCAAGCTCTGTACTGCCTGTCATGGCTGGCAACACACCCTGGGATTTTTTGGAAGAAAGACAGCACTGATCAAACAAATGGGACTGTCTGCTAAGTCCTAATGTTGAATCAAAAGCAGATTTCCATTTTGAAGCCAAATCTTTCTCAAAACCAGGTTTTCATAGATGAAAACATAACATCACCTTGGGGGAAGAGAGAAAGGATACAATAAGAAATGTTAAGGCAAATAAGAATTATAGTTTGCCAAGTATATGACTGCTGACAGTTAATTTCATTTATGCACTTATGGAACATCTTTTACATTCCTATATCCAGCATAATAACCTCCTCCCCCCCACCCTAAGTCTCCACAGTACTAAACCACCAAAACACGAAGTTACATTCTTATTATTTTGATTTGAAATCTGAGTTCCCCGGTACTCTAAATGGTGTAGCAGGCATATATTTTCTGGTAAGCTCACTGATGAGCTCTGCTAGCCATACAAATAATACAAATATAATTCACTGCAAAGATATGGCCCTTTCAGAGACCACTTCATTTATTCCTTGCAGTAGCTGAAAAATCCAGGCATGAAATCATGTTTTCCAGCTATGCTTTTTGTCATATTTATGGTCTCTTTGGTAAAATCAAAGGAATGCACTGCTGTGTAATGGGGCATAGTTTGAATGGGGCACAGTAACCATCACACCATAAAATTTAGAGTTGGGCTGCTTGATTACAAAAGCATGTCCTCACTCCAGCCTTTGCACAAGGCAGCTGTTTAAATCACTGGGAGTTTAAAATTGGAGTCACTTGAGAACTAAAATTGCATGTGATGGCAAAATGGAAGAAGATATTAAGTCTGGGCTGCCAATTTCAGAGCAATTTCTAGAAGTCTGAGAGCTTACTGATAAAATTATGAGATGAAGAACATGCAGCAGTCATTAGACTCCATTCCTTTGCATACATCAGGAGATTTCTTATCCCAACACTTTATTGTGGGACTCCTTGGATTTAGAAACAGGTACCAACAAACGAGAACAGGGTAATCAGATTTTTGATGAATGCAGCCTTTAACTCCTGCTGGTTTTCTCCTGAGATATGCTCTCTGCTACTGCTCACTGGAACATGAATAAATGTTCATTTATTACTGTGTTGGAAAAAATCTTACAATCCCTACTTGGTTTAAAAATGTTCACAATGTGACAATCCCATGTAAATTTTCAAGTAGAACATGCTAATGCAATGACCTCCCTCCTTTTCCTCAAGGAGATGAGCCTGGAGAATGCTCCTGTGAGACCTCACTGCAGCCTTCCAGTATTTGAAGGGAGCTTATAAAAAACATGGAGAAACTTTTTACACAGGCAGAGAGTGCTGGAAATGGTTTTAAACTAAAAGAGGAGAGATTTAGTTTTGATGTTAGGAAGAAATTCTTCTCTGGGAGGGTGGTGAGTACTGGCAGATTCCTTGGAGAAGCTGTGGATGCCCCATCCCTGGAAGTGTCCAAGGCCAGGTTGGACTGGGGCCCTGAGCAATCTGGTCTAGTGCAAAGTGTCCCTGCCCATGGCAGGGAATTGGAATTAGATATTTAAGGTCTCTTCCACCAAGTAATTTATGAGTTGGTGGTGAGGAAGATTTGTACCATGGCTTAGTTTGGACAGTGGAGCCCCCTCTGACCACACCAGCTCTGGAAGGTTGTAGGAAGCTGGCCAATGCCCACAATTTCTCCTCTGGGAGCATGAGACAGAAAGAGGGGGGAGGTCACACCTCACCAGACACTCTAAGTTACAATAATTGCATTGTTATAATAAACTACAGGGGCTTTTTTTCCCCTGTATTTTTCATACTCCTGCACAGAAGCACCCAAACCATGTGAGGTGCCAAGGATATTCAGGATTACATGTGACTCATTAAAACTCAGTAAATGCACGCTTTTGCTGCTTTTCCTAATTTCATATGCTAAATAGCCCTATATCTTTTTCTCAAGGTGATTCCTAGTTTTCCAAAAAAGAAAGAAGATCCGCCTTTCCCACCCAAATATTACATACTGAAAACACAATCATTTATTTTTATCATAAATATGTAAGAAAAATGCTGTGATTATCAGAGCTGATGCCAAATCACCATCTCCTCAGGATGCCATCTCAGAGGTCTCCAGATCTCATGTCAAAGCATCAGTTATCTCCCATGAAGGGTGGTTTCTGCAGGGCAAAGGCCAGTGCAGAATCTGTCCTCCACTGTTTCCTGAAGCTACTCACACACTTTCCACAGGAAATGCAGTTTAAGGATTACCAGACACCATTCCAAGTCTGCTCCTTCTGGTTTTCCTACACTAATAAACCCTCAGCCCTGTTGCCAACAAAATGTCAGTAAATTCAATAGCTTCCAAAACCCTGTGATTACTGTGGGGCATCTGCAACAGCACAGGGGATGAGCAGAGCAATCCTCCTTCTTTACAACCTCAAAACTGTTTTATTGGGAAATGAAGTGGAAAGCCATTGCTGAACCAGAGCATATCAGGGAAATAAGGGTACAACACTTCTTTCTTTTCAGTTGTTAAATGGTTGTAGAATTTTTTTCCACATTTGGAGGTATTGTTTTTCTCCTTTCTATTACTGGGTGTATAGTACTTAAGATAATTTGGATTTCCACCTGCATGAAATTTAAACACATCTTGCATGGTCTGACATCACTTAATCTGCAAGATTAGAGTTAATTCTGTGTTTTATCTGATTAACTCTACTGAACTGATCACAATTGCTTCTCTCACTGGCGAAGATGCACACAGCTGCTCATCTAAAGCATACAAATTATCTCATAGCCTAGTTATGCTGCTGACACAAGGTCATGAAAAATGTGCCAACAAAACAGAATCCCCAGCGCTCCAGCAGACAACAACGAACCTCATATTTCAGTATAACTTGGCAATTAAGTCAAAAGAAATACCTTGGGAGAGGAGCCATTCTCCAGGATTTCAAGCAGAACAATCCACTGCTGCTGAATTAGCTGAGACCCACTGCAGTGTGCAGGCAAAGTGTGAACTATGCTGAAATGCTCAGTTCTTAACCTTTATAATGGCATAAATTAGGATTCCTGTAAGTAAGGCACAGGGAATGCTGAGATCTGCTGCACCAAACCGTGCTCGGCACAGCTCAGCATCACTTCCCCCTGCAAACATCTGCAGTGCCACCGGCCTGCCAGGCACCCCAGCCTGTGACGGGGCTGTCCTGTGGGAGCACTCCCAGCCGGCACTGACAGGGCTGTCCTGTGGGAACACCCCACAGCCTGGGGTGACAGGGATGTCCTGTGGGGACAGGGCTGTCCTGTGGGAGCACTCCCAGCCGGCAGTGACAGGGCTGTCCTGTGGGAGCACCCAACAGCCCAGGGTGACAGGGATGTCCTGTGGGAGCACTCCCAGCCGGCAGTGACACGGCTGTCCTGGCCCCACGTGTGTTCCCACATGCCCGCTGGTGACTGGTACCCCAGACACACGCGAGCCCACTGGGACCATCACCCTGACATCAAGGCATTAATGACCTGAGGCAGGGAAGGGGGGGATGCACCCCAGCAGAGACCTGTAATGAATCATCAAAGGCTGCGCCATTATTGTCAGTTCAACTGCAGACTGCAGGAAGGGGCCTTTCCCCCTCTGCTCAGCACAGCCCAGTGCGTTACCCACACACACTCCCACAGCACTGGTAGGGAACTATGCATTTTTCTGACAGGCACACAAATCTAATAAGAGCACTCTACCTGCAGAAGACACTGCAATGGCCCAGGGAGCAGAGCAGGGTTCATCGGGAGTGACAGCCACCGCCTCACAGGGACACCAGGGACAGGCGGAGCAGGACGGCCCGGCCGGGGCAGAGCAGGGGCTGCAGGGATCCCGCAGCTCCTCTCACACACGCCGCCTCCAGCTCGTCCCAGGTCATTCCTTTGCTACCCAACAGCAAGAACTGTTGGAAACAGGGAAGGGAGGCACAAATGCTGCTGTTCTGTGTGGTCAGAGCTGACTCGAAAAGACACAAAGAAACATACCTGGAGAAACCCCAGAGAAAATCAGGTCCCAACCCATTTAGGGAAGCCTGGGCAGATGTGAAGCATGGTCTATTAGTCAAGCACAGTTTCAGATTTCACCTGTTCCTGCATTGGAAGAGGTCTGACATATTTTATGGACACAAAAATATCCCGCAGTTGAGTATCATAATTTAACCTCATTTTTTCTTTCTAGAAGAGTTTCCTTTGAAGTTCCTCTGTGTATTTCATTATTGTCTTGGGATCTGGAAAAGCTGTTGTTACTTGAAACCATGAGATCTGGAATCCATTAAAGATGAGACTGAGCCAGGGAGCACTGGCATGGTACTGAGCACTCAGCCACAAAAATTTAACCCAACTGTGCAAGAAAACCTTGATTAATTATATCCTCAGTAATTATGTCTAAAACTATTTCTACTGTCTAAATGAGAGGTAGCTAAATTGAACTAACAAATTTGAAATAGGAATAACACACTTTTCCACATTCACATGACCTATTATCAAGTGTATAAAATTATAATTCACTAAGAATGAAATCCACTCCTGTCCATCATCCTCAGAAAATCTATACTGCCCGCAGGAAAACACACCAGCCACATGGTGCATTATTCATGGGATTATAATGCTTCCTCTTTTTTCAGGAGCAATAAAATTTGCAGGAAAATAACAGATAATGCAAAGCACAATGCAAATCAAAGCCTAACAGGTAAGAGGTACCACTTAGTGCTATCTTCCCACTCTAATGGTGGAAGTTGAGAAGGAGAGAGATGCTCTAGCCTGCACAGTAACAGCCCCCTGGGGAAGAGACACTGATTCTGCACCATGTGACAGGTACAGTAATTAAGAGTCATTCCTTTGCCATCAGAGCTGGGACCTTGCTGTGCCCTCCCACCCTCTCCCCCAGGACTACCAGCCCATTTCCAGTTCACCCCATTTGCAGCACAGTCAGCACGTGCATCACACCTGTGCTTCCAACTCATCTCACAACCCTTTTCCAGAGATGGCACCGCAGCAGACATGGCAATATCTCTCCAAACATACAACTGTTTTCAGTAAGTCATTGTAGCTGCTTTAATAACCCTCATCAAAATTAATTACAATCCTAACTCCAGAAATTCTCGCAGCCCTTACAATGAACTGCAGTCACACGAGAGAGGTCTTCCCAAACTTCAAGCAAATCAAAGCAGACACTCTGCACTGCAGCACAGAACAAACCACTGTGTCTGTGTCCTGCTGGGGTGTGAGGGATGACCCCCCCTGGACAACCCTGCCTTTCCCCAGCCAACGATGATCAATGGCACATTGAGAGAGAAGCAGCATTGTAATGGAGTTTAACAAAAAAGGAACTTTTAAAAGCACTCTGTATCTGTTTAAAATTATATTAGAAGAAAAGTATAATTAATGTCTCTACATTCACTAAAGGATATATTGTCTTACTGGAAACTCTGGTCTACAGGACAACAATCATACATTTAAGTTATCACTTCCAATTACACACAAATTAATAATTCACTGCCACAGGGCAAAATGAGCCCAACCATGTATTATTCTTAGAGCAGCTAATTGGGCATGGAGTGGGATGGCTCTGGTAGTAAATGGTAAATAATGCATATGCTACATCAAATTTTGCACATAGATAGACAATCTAATTTGCTTCCTACTGAAAAAGGGAGAACTTGTTAATAGGTAAACCATTCAAGACTAACCCACAAGACTGCTTTCACACATCCACCTACTGTTACATATGCCCATCACACAGAGAATATTTAACAGGCACCACGTTTCAAGATGTGTGTGTGCAGATATGTATGAATATATATCCATACATGTGTATACAGACACACAGAGAACCTTACAATTAAAATAAAACTCACTGGGAATTCACTGATGAAGAAGTCTCAAAACTTCAGAGAAAACATATTTAGTTTTCCAAGGGACTGATAAGGGGTTGCCACTGTATCAAAGGCTTCTCAATCACATGGAATTTATTTGTAAGTTTTAGGAAAATTAAATGAAAGTCATTGGCAAAATCTAACTGCTTTTTCATGTAAAACTGAAGTCATTCACTACATGAAAGCTAAGGAATAGAACCAGCTGCAGAGGGTTTTGTTTTGAGGGGGGGTTTTGTTGTGTTTTTGGTTTTGATTTGTTTTTTTTTAAACAAAACAAAACATTCAGCTGTTCTTAGAGGCCTTTGAGTTTAAACATGAAAGAAATTACTTTCTGCCTCTCTCCATCCCCCTGGGCTAAAACCCCCATGCACATCTAAGCAATTCTCATGCAATCTATGCTCACTAGTGAGGAGTGTTGTTCTCCCCATGGCACAACCATTCACTCACAGCTCCACAGAAGAGTTGGTAGGAACAGAAGATATTTAGACTTCAGAGCTTGAAAACTGAACAAATCCACTCTATACAGAATAACAGTTTCTGTTCCTTAAGGTAGTTGGAAAAATGGTGAAAAGCACCTTGACCTAACGGTGGTGATGTTATGGAGTGGTGTTGAGGTGTAATGACCTAAATGCTCTCTACTTTTTCCATACTCCTAATAACGCAGAGATACTCGGACCCTTGCCACTCTCCCCTAGAAGCACAAGAAGGAAAGAAATCCTTTAACATGTTTTCCTGGCTGACACTGAAGGAACTCATCAACCCACAGCGGGATGCAGTGAGATCCAAAACTGGACTCTTTGTAGTTGAACAGGAACGACTTTAGCCAACTGGAAAGTATTCTTGATGGAAACTTTATGATTTTTCTTTTCCAGCTGATTAATTGAAGGAAAAGTTTAACTTGATATTTCATTCCAGTATCTACTGGCAACTGATAATCAGTGATAACTGCTATGCTAGCAATTCAGGATTGAAAGCATTTCTCCTTCTTGCAAATGGCATCACACATTTGGAATTGATAATGCAGAGAGATTTGGCCTGAATTCCAAATTATCTAAGGATCCAAACTCATGATACTGATTATTTTTCAAATCTCATGTTTTCAAAGACAAACTGAAGTTCACATTCCCTCATATTCCCTTGCATGTTTGAGCTATTAGAAAATAGCTGGTTCATGTTTCAAAGGGTCTGATTTTCTAATAAAAGGACTAGAATTTTGTCCTTTATATTTTTCTTTATCATGCAAAATTCTCAGCTAATCCACAGCCTCCAATCACTAAGGAATTATCACAGATGCCACAGTATCACATATCTTTGGGAAAACTCCCCAACCTAGTGTAAATCAGTACGTCTGCAAAACAGAAATCTAGACTGTTCTGAATAAGAAAATAAAAATGAAAAGACAACAGCAAAAATCTCAACAAAGGTATTCATCCCTCAAGCCACACTGGCAGGTGACTTTGGGAGACAGTATGTTTTCAGCAGGTCCCAGCACATTACAGGAAAGATCATAATTAAAAATTAAATTATCATAGAATCATAGAATTGTTTAGGTTGGAAAAGATCTTTAAGATCATCAAGCCCAAATGTTAACCCAGCACTGCCAAGCCCACCACTAAACCATGTCCTTAAGCCCCACATCCATACAGCTTTTAAATACCCCATGGATGGTGACTCCACTACTTCCCTGGGCAGCCTGTTCCAGCGCTTGAGAACCCTTCTGGGGAAGGAACTTTCCCTAATCCAATCTAAACATCCCCCAGCACAACTTGAGGCCATTTCCTCTTGTCCTATCACTTGTTACCTGGGAGGAGAGTCCAACCCCCACTATGCTACAACCTCCTATCAGGGAGTTGAGGTCCTCCTGAGCCTCCTCTCTCCAGTTCCCTCAGCTGCTCCTCACCAGACTTGTGCTCCAGACCCTTCCCAGCTCCACTGCCCTTCTCTGGACACACTCCAGCATCTCAGTGTCGTGTAGTGAGGGACCCAAAACTGGACCCAACACTCTCGAGGTGCAGCCTCACCAGGGCTCAGCACTGGGGAACAGTCACTGCCCTGGTGCTGCTGCCACACCACTGCTGACAACATTTCTGTGTAGTTGTGCTCTGGCCTGGGCTGGAGGGTGAGAAGGGCAGACTGTGTCAGCCAGAAAGATCACATCCACCCCATGGCAGGAAGACATCCCACTCTTCTAAGTATTTGCTCCAGAAATGGAAATCCCAAACCCAAACTACCCACCACAGTTCTCCACAGGGCTGGCAGGATACACCTCAGCTCCTGTGTGAGGTGGGCTGGGAATCTCCTGCCCCTTCCACTCCAGCAGCTCTTGGCTAAGAAGAGCTGAGGCTCACAGACAAACCTCTCCGCCGTCAGCAGGAATATCTGGGTGAGAGGATGGAATGAGGGATTCCACACACCCATTCATAGCAGCTTTGGTGGCAGAGCATCCAAACAAGTCAGGAAACTACCATATGACTACAGCTCTGAGTAAAACAAATAATTTGTTAAAAGTTGAAGGAAATTTTGCTTAATTCTGCCTTTGATCAAAAAGGCAATTATATACACAGCAAGACTCAGATTTTTTTTTTGTTTTGTTTTTTGACCAGCATATAGCCCATGCATGACTCCCCACTTCCAAGGACACATTGTGGGGAGAAAAAGAGAAATCATTTTTTAGACCTGTATTTGGAAACACTGAGTCGTACAAAGATTCAGAGAAAAACTGTAAGCTGCCAGCCTGGTGGTGTATTCCCCATCCTGCCATCAAATGCCCCACCTGAACCACTCTGTGATTTCTGTAAGCAAGGCAATACTGCTCCCACTCTGCAGAGCTCATTTCAACTGGTCAAGTTGGGAGGGGGAGTAACTCTGCCATCTCCTGCTAAGCAAAAATTATAAATCATGTCCACACTCCACAAAGTAAAAAAAAAAAACCAACCAAAAAAAACCAACCCCCAACCAACCAAAAAATCCAAAACAATCCAAAATAACCAACAAAACCAACCAACAACCACAAAAACCCCAGCAACCAACCAATCAAAACACACAACCCCCCCAAAACCAAAACAAAACCTCACAGCAATAAGTAACCTAAATATTGAAAAGAAAATAATTTTTAAATGTTAACTGCAATTCTCATGAAGACTAATGCAATAATTAAACGGAAATAAATTAACATTTTCGTTCCACTAAATGAAATAAACACAGAACCCCCACACAAAAAACCACAGAGTTTACATTGGAAAGACAGCTTAAAATTAACAAGGTTTAACTCAAAACTTTTTTTATTAAAGTATGAATGCATTTATGCTGGAGAACAGTTTACATACATTGTAAAGCAACAAGCATATTTTCAAGAGGTGTGGGCCCTCCTCAATACATCTCCATGCTCAACCTACATGCTTTACCACTGGACTCGCACATACACTCTCACATACAGACACAGAGACACAAAACACAGACACAGAGCTATCTGCTTGGATTAGCTTTCTTTTAAGGCTTCTGTAAGGTGCCCTAGTGCCCCTAACATGACCATAATTACAAACAAAATTGTACAAAGGAGCAGCATTACTTGCAAACTATTGATCTGCTCTCAGCCTTAAAAAATATCAAGTGAAACAAGTTTTTCCTTTATTTGAGTTTTATTAAACATCTGCATTTAAGAAAGGCATGACTGGATATCTGTGAACAAGGAAAGGTACGAGAATCTTAACATGAGGTTCTCAACCAGAACAGATGTTCAAACCTGACTCCTAAGGGACCATTTCCTTTGATCTTTACAGTGAGGCAGCCCTGTGTGGTGAGACACTGCCAGCTCCATCCCACCAGGATCGCTTGACCAGCCCTGCAGAAAGTGGGGACACAGGGCTGTGCCCACCGAGCTCGGACCTCGTCAGGCCTGAGGATGATGAGAAGTCACAGTTCAAACACTGACACACCCAAGTGTCCCTCAACTCTTCCCAGCGAGCCCCCCTCCTGCAGAGCACATCAGGGTAGGACAATGCACAGACAGCAAGGCTGACTTGCCGAACCCCCAGCCATCAGGGAGTATTTTTGCCCACCCCTTTTTGGTATCCTGCAGTACATAGTCTGAAACTGCAACTACTGGTGTTGGGTGAAAGATGTGGCAGCAGGTATATTAAGAAAATAGGTACAATGAATAAAATAAAGGATAGCATATGATATAATGTGTACATACAAGCATCTTTCATTTTTTATCTGTGAAATGTGAATTAACTGCAGAATGCCAGGCCATTAGTCTAAAAGGCTATGTATGGCTGTCTTAGCCTACGTATGGTCAAAGGACTTGAGTGTTGTATCATGGGCAAAGATTCTTCAGGAACCATTAGGGCTTTCCAGGCCTATTTGCTCTTGTGCATCAGCATCAGCCCACAGCTAGGAATGCCAGAGAAGCAACTAATAAAATTGCCTGACCAGTCTGGTAAGACAAACAGGAATGACTGTACTTCATGGTATGCACCTGAACTACAGAGATGAGAAAGGGACAGTGATGGGTGGGTGACAGAGGTGGGGGAGGAGGACTTTTTATCACTTTTACAACAGCAGCAGATTTCAATGCAACGTAATTACTTTAATGATGCATATCTGTAGGTACCAAATTGCTCTTCTGATTTAAAAAGCTGGTCAGACAAGTGTTTGGCAGTCCTTTCATTACCCAGTTTCAATTGGTGCTTATTCATCTATCAGCTCTCATTCCCTAAGCCATTTCTGCCTTTGTTGAACCGTGAATGAGTTCAGTCAGCCATCGTCAGATTCAAATTCATGAGACACTTCCTCCGATGAGCTGTTCCTGTGGATCCGGCCATCGCTTTTCATGCTGTGAAAAGTCTTCTTAAAGGCCTCCATCATGGCATGGGCCAGCTTCTTGGCCTCCAGCTTGCTCTCACACTCCACAGCGTGGCAGTCCATCTGGTAGGACAGGTCATCGTTGATCTCCCGATAGACCCAAGCGAAGATGTTTGGGCTGACGTTGTGGTCAGCAGTGCAGTAGGCTATACGTGCTACCTGAAAGGTATCCATGTGCACTGTCGCCTCACCTTTGAGGTCCAGATGATGCAGCCAGACTTGGAAAGGGCGAATTTCCAGAAGGGCATTAGCTGGGTAAACATCCTCCCTGGTGAGTGTGTGCTTCTTCCACAATTCAATGACTGGTTTTTCTGTGCAGCCTGACAAAAATTGCATCCCTGTTGTGGAAACCTTACCCAAATATGTAACCTGCAAAGAAGAGCAAAGATAGGTGAAAACACAGAGAGCAGACTGGTGGTACTTTCTGCCATCCCCAGGGAGTTTCATTGGGAAAATAAAAGCACACACCTCCCCCGCAAACCCCCCGACTTCTGCATCATTTTCAGTAAAACGGTTTTCAAACTGCTTTCCAAATATTTGCTTTTGCAGATGCTGACTTCACCATTCAAAACCAGAGATTAAAAATGCCCAAGTGTCTGAGTTCCAAGGCAGTCCACTTTCTTCACCTCCCCTAGAAAGCCCAGCTTTAGAGCCCATGACAACCCCTAAGCTCATCTTAGAAAGTGCAAGTGCCATTGGAGCAGGTCCCAGGTAGTTGTGATGCAAACCATCATATTTTTTCCTTCATACTTTATTCAGATGATTTATTTGTATGCTATTTCAAACATCAGTATTAGGGAGATGGAGACATTCTCAGTTTGACAATGCAAAGCTGCAGGGGATCAGAAAAGCACAATCACAGCAGAGGATTTTAAACTGTTTGAATGTTTCTTTTCTAAAATGATCCTGTTTTTCCACCACTTCTGCTACTTCTAGTTAAGTATTAAGCCAGGAATAGCTCAAAGCTGTTCAAAACTTTATCTTTGAGCAGGGCTGAGATATTTATTACATCAATTTAAGGAAACATGCTGTTAAAAAATCTAGTAATAAATCTACCTAAGTTTAATCATATCATCTCTCTGCTTTCCTGTCTAGCCCTTTTGAGCAAATATCCCATTAGCCAATCAGCACAGAAAAGCAAGGTGGTTTTAGTGCCTTTGCAGTAATTTGTTCACCAAATACCAAATTCACTAGGAAGTCCACATCAAAATTCTGTATTAAGCCTGTGCAGAAACATTCCCCTAAATCTGTGCAGCTACTAATGAGGCTTCCTTCCACTTACAGCTGAATGGAAGATTATTTTACCTGGGAAAAGTGATTTTCTCTAGGAAAGACAGGTCAATGCCATGTAAATGCAATTAGGAAGATTATTCTATTTATTGCTGTTGTCAGAATGGTGCATTTAAGAACAACTGTATGAAAGCGAAATTGTTCCTCATTTATCTCTTGCAGCAGTAACTGCTTGAGACAGAATCTTTTACCCCTTGCTTGATGTCTTATAGCCTCCTCTACGTTTTACTCAAGGCATTTGGAGGAAAAAAGTAATCACATGCACTTTCCAAACTAATTTCTTCAAAATTCTGCATTAAACACACAGTACAGGTTATTTTATGTTGTAAATGTGTTAAGAAATATAAAGAAAAAACATGGAATTTCCACATTTAAGCACATTAAAAAATCATAGCCACAAGAAATACAGGATTTGTAATCCATGCAAACAAAATTTTCCACAAGAAAAATATTTTTCTGCAAGCTTCATACATTTTGTTAAACTCAAAGGCCTAAATTAAACCATGATTAAGGAAAAAAGCTTACAAAACTTTTATTGGAAGTCTGTGTGGCTTAATCATGCTTGCCAAAAAAGCAATTTCATAGCAGTGACATTTCAAAATGGGAAGTCTTATTCTTTGCCTATAAATATTCATTATTTGCACTGGGAATATGGTGAATCTTATAAAGCTATTTTTTTTTAACTGTGGGAAACACAACAGCTTAGAGCAGTTAACAAGGCAAGACCTACCAGTGTTTTGCCTTATTTTATTTTATTAGTGATGAGAGTTGAGTTCCCTAAAGTACTGTAGAAAAACTTAAAAGAAAACTTCCGAGTTCACAGTGCCATCTAAACACATACAAACAGCTCATACAGGACCAAAGAGGAATGTGTCTGCAGCATACTGGGGGGTATTTCAACATATATCCAAAGTCAGAGTGCTTTGAACAGAGCAAGATCATTGTGCAAACTTGCACATTCAGTATATTCTCCAAAGGTTCCTTCAGCCCTGTTTCATACTCACAAGCCAGCTAACAAAAGACCAACACTGTAAACTGACACTTGGGGTCAAATTCAAAGCCCATTGCAGCATCAGAAGTCCTTCACTAACTTCAAAGAGATTTGCACAAAGACTTTAAACCCCGAGGAACAGCGAAATAGCCTCTTGCTCATGCACTTTGTCACTGCCCAAATACAGCTTTGAATCCCTGGCCGCAGGAGAGGGCTGCCACCACTGCAACATTTTGTCCCCGCAGCTGCTGTTTGGAGAAGCCCAGCGTCACCTGGAGACTGCAGAAAAGCATTGCTGAGCTCTGTGCTGCAAATCCACCCCAGCACACAGCGTCAGCTTCTGAGCGTGGGCAACTCCCGAGTGATGCTCGGACACCTTCAGCAGCCAAGGAGCAAAATCAGAGGAAGTTGTCACACAGCAGCATAAATTGAATTTAATGTTCTCCTCTGTTCCTCTGCAGCAGCTGACTGCAACCCCCTGTTGGCCATCAATCCGTGTGTGGCCTGCTTAAGAGTGAAGTCACAAAAAATAATGGATTTCCCTAAAATAAAGTAGTTGTATTTTAAGGGGAAAAAAAAAAAGTGAATTACTCTGTAAGCAGCCAATGCAAAAGCAACTAGTAATAAGGATGGAATTCTGGCTTGTTTACCAAAATGGGATGTACTGGTCTGATGTACTGTCCCAGTTCTGTCACGGTATAACTGTGTAAGAACCTTTGGAAAGTGGCTTCTTTTAACATCACTTTGAACCTACATTATATAAATTTCATTCTGCTTTGAGGACACATCCATAAATATTTATAAGGTGCTTAGACATTACAATAAGGAGTTCACAGGAAAGAATAAACAAAGCCTCAACTTTAGAGTTTCTCCTGCACTTTGTCTTATATAGAAACATCTACACTTAGCAGTGCTGTTATTTTTGGTTTTTTAAATGAATGATCTTTTTTCTTCCTAGCTGAGATCTGACAAGAGTAGCATCTTGGTGAAGACAGATGTCTAACATTTCATCACAGCATGGTCTGCTGCTGAAACAGAACAGGGATACAGGGGCTGGCAAGACACCTCCACTCTGACCTACGAAAAGGTACCTCTCCCTGAGCTCAGAATTACAAGGTTATTCCACAAGCAGTGCTCCCAGCATTTTGGCTCCTGCCTTAACACATCTCACAGCATACCCACCTTTGTTTAAATGCTCAGAAACCACTGAACACACCATTACAGTGAACTATTACAGTACCAGTGTCTTCCTTTTCAATTTCCAAGTCTGCCAACCAAAGGTCAAAGAACAGATCATTCCTTTCATCATCAGATGGAAAAGAAAGCTATTTTGAGGCAAAAATTCTTATTGGTGGTCTTTCCCATTAAAATCATTGAAATCTCACCAGTGTGAAGTCAGCAGGTATTATAAAAAAAGACCCCAAAACAAAACAGAATTTCACCTTTTATACTGATAAGAACCAGATGTGAAGGGCACAGAAAGACATTAGTAGTAGCAGCAGCAATGATGTTGTTACAGTTATCATTGGATGTACAAAAGCACACTGAAGTGCCTGAACAGCATCAACTTCACAGCTTTACTGCCCAGAGAGTGATCATTGACAAAGACAGGCAAAGCCACAGGGCAGGCTGAAAGTCACATCTGTGATAACACAGCCCTGACCAGCAGCAAAACTTCACCAGGACTCAATAATGCTTTTTCTTCCTCTGAAACCCTGGAAGTCACTTGGCAGCAAACATCAGCCGAGGAAAATTACTAATTTGTACAAGTGTGGCATGTCCTCTAGCAAGGGTCATCCTATACAAAGTGAGTCCAGGAGCTTCACTCCCTCCCCTCTAGAGTTGTTAAGCACTGGAACGAGCTGTTTGGGGAAGTGGTGGAGTCACCATCCCTGGATGTTTTCAAGAAACAACTGGTCATGGAGCACAATGCCGTGGTTTAGATGACAAGGTGGTGTTTGGTCAAAGGTTGGATTTGATGATCTTGGAGGTCTTTTCCAGTCTTAATGATTCCATGATTCTATGATTCTAGCCTCAGTGCAGGGCGGAGTAGCTACAGGTTGGTTGTAACAAGTAAATTATGATCAAACTGTTGCAGCTTTTACTTGTTTTGAATACTGTATTTTAAGTGAGAAAACGAATGCAAATCCAGCTCAATGCCACCGTGTTAACCTTAAGCAGTGAAAGCATTTCCTATCATATTTTCTACCAGGGATAAGATTATATTTCTTTATGGCCCTTTTAGTCCTTTGGTTTGTGTGTTCCATCTGTTCCACAAATTTCTGGAAGATATATACACCTCACAAAATTTTCTTGTGCATGTTAAAAATTATTCACATTCTTTCCAGCCTTTCTGTGGCAAATTTCATCCTCTGGCAAGCCACTGTCATCAACCATGACATAAAATACACTTGAGGCTTCAGCACTTCTATGCTTGCAAGCATTCAAACCTTTTGTAAAAGCCAAGATGTTCTGAAGAGCTCCTTATTTCACCCTAGGGATTCGCCAACACCAGTGTCAGTATCTGACAAAACCGTCCTCAACTGAAAAATGCTGTGCCTTTGCCCTTTTGTAATGCAGCTACATTCATGTGACACATAGAGACATCTCATGTCAAAGGACATGAAGAATAATTGCTGTCATTTTTCATGCACTCTCCTGAAAACACAGAAATATCTGAGTATTTTGACATTTTTGTTTTCAGCCCCTTCAGTTCAATAATGTACAGTGAAAATGTCTTTTAATAACTATGTTCAAGAGCTTACCAACTTTGAAAAGACCAGTAGAGCCTGCCATAGACATTTACACTTCTAGCACAGTATGATTTGTCAGAAGTAATATCAGGGGTTTTTCCTTTTCCTACCTAACTCTTTCATCATTGATCTCACATTGTTCTTGTTCACAACTTGCAATTCATAGAAGAGAAAGAGCAGCTCAGCTCCTGCATGTGTTGATCTGACCTCAGATCTGACTCCCCAAAGGATCATACGTCCATACTGCTCCTACCTCACAAGCCTCACACGGGCACCTGAAGTTTAGCCAGTCAAATGACTTTTTCTCCTTCTGTTCCCTATCCCCAGTCCACAGATTATCAGTGCTTCAAGAAAGCAGATCCAAGCTGTAAAGACCCATAATTACTGCATTACAGGAGGACAGATGCCCTCTTGGCACAGGAGCTTGGCACAGGAACACATACCTCACAGGACTCTGGGCTCTCTCACTTTTCAAGACCACGATCAAAAGACCATATGTAAAATTAACTTCTTGGTTATTTATTTAATATAAGTATTTTCTCCATACGAGATAAGGAGGGTCTTTGTCAGCAAAATCAACACAGAAAAAAAAAATTAAAATAGAACACTGACCTTGAGCCAGCAGGTATTTACCCTGCAAATTTGCAGTCACCAGAGTGACTAGAGGATCCTAGAGGATCTTGGATCTTGGGCAAATCTTAGTAGTAGATGACTGTCTCTTTTGTTGATCAGTGTTTTAAAATAAACATTCCTTTAGCCTCGAATTTGGTCTAGTTGCAACTGATTATGTTTTATCAAGATAGTAAGATTATTTCTCACTTAAATGTGAGGCAAACAGAGGTCATGAGACATTTTCTTTCTGAAAACAGAATTGCTCCTGTGGCACCTTCAGGATATATGGCAAAGAAGAAAGTGACTGTAAGGGTCTGTGTTAAGATGCACGGGTATAGACCCTCCAGTCAGCAAGTAAACCATCACAGAAACATGGAAACATCAGGACTGGGAGAGACCTTCAAGATCATAGAGTCCAACCATCCACTCAGCACCACCACTGCAACCCCATAGCCACTGAACCACATCACCCAGCACCAGATCCAGACACCTCTTAAACACCTCCAGGGATGGCGACTCTACCATCTCCCTGGAAAACCTGTTCCAATGGCTGAATTTTGTCCGTTTGTCCCAGCAAAGCAAGAACCACCAGCCTAAAGATCAGGTAAACTTGCAGAAGTTTTAAAGAAGAATACAGAGGAGATTTGAAGAAGAGCAGCCAAAAGCAGGTGTAGGAGGACATATGCATGCCTTGTTTAAAATCACTGCAAGAACACATACATGGAGATGCTCCCTGGCTTTGCAGCACAAAAGCAGATGCAGGATGAGAAAGTTCAAGCTTCACCTAGACTCCAGGCACGTCGTTGAGGCCAGGACACAGCAAGCTTCATCTCCACATCATTACAAGGTCTGAGAACCTCTGCAAGAAGTTGTTACTCAGAAAACCTGTGCTCAACTTCACTGCAATGCCAGTGTGCACAAAGCCCCCAGTGGCACGTCCAAGCTGAGTGTTTGGGCAGAACCAGGGCTCGCTCACCAAAGAGTCATAGATATGATGGTTGAAACTAGTTTTTCTTTTACTCCCAGTGGAGCTGAGATACCAGTGGGACAGGCCTGCAGCATGCTGCCCAACAGCTTGGTAAGCCCTGGCACAGCTTTCATGTCAATAAAAGCAGATTTAGCTGTAGAGTCATTTTCAACATCTTTAATTAACACATCCAGCTCCAGGCACAGCGGGAGCGCTCTGTGCTGGCCTGGGTACCCGTCTCACCACACCAGCTCAGCTCTCCTCACCCTAAAGCACAGTGACTCAGCCTCAGGCTGGCAACTTGGGATTTAGAGCCAAAAGCTGCTTTTTGGCTCTGAAGGAAAAACAAAAATATCCCAGACATTCCACTGGATCACTGAGCAAATACCATGAACTGCATTCATGCAACGTTTGCTTAAGACCCAAAAAATAACTCAGCCAAGTAAAAAGGCTGCTCAGCTTCCCTCTGCCTGTCACTGCTTCCTCACCCACACTTCCTGTGTCCAGCCAAAGCCTTGCAGCACGAACACGAGGGTCTTTGTGGGAACAGCAGGGCTCCTCGGCACACAGAAATACACAGTAAATGCAGTAATGTGGCTTACAGAAATATGTGAAGAACTGTTTTATTTTTGAGACAAAATTCAGAGGGAGAACAGACTGAGCTAGGCAACTATTTAATGGAAAATAACCATCAACTCTGAGGGCTGTCCACTCAATTAGGAGGGAAAAAAAAAAAAAGACATCAGTAGTTCATGTGTGATTTATTCCAAGGAATCAAAGGGTAGCTCCAGAAAAAGCTGGAAGCATCAGCACCTACACAGCAGTTAAGTCAACAGCCAGCATCTGACTCCTTTTGTGGGACCAAAGCTGAACTTAAGTCTTAAAACAATGCTACAATTCCCTCTTGAAAACAAAAATAATAAACAAGCCCAGCAAGAAATGCATTTGACTCTTTACATCTTCAGAACTCCTAAGGAAAAACAACTGCTGGGCAGCTGCTCCAGCTGTCCGTCTGTCCCCACAGCCATGGTCACAGCAGCCCTTTGCAGGTGCCTTTATTTTCCCATGTGTTTCTCAGCTGTGACCATGCAGCAGATCCTGCCTTAGCTGCCCCCCAGGAAGGGGTCACCACACAAGTAAGGCACAAAGTGATAGCACAGAATAGTCACTTTGGATATAATTCCCCAACTAAATGCCTTTGAAGGACAGAAGGGCTCTCGTTATTTTTAGTCCATCATTGTTCTTTCAGGTTTTACAGCCTCCATGCTTCTCAGTAGCTGTAGCATGTGAAGGAGAAGAAAGAGCTGGAGCACTGTGAAAATGGCTTTTCTTGAAAAATGCTCTCCCCCAGTAGAAAGAAAAACATAATACCAATTTCAGTGCTGCTGCTTCTGAAGTTGCCTAGGAAAGCCCTTTAACATGGCAGCAGGTAGAAGAGGTGAGTTACTGTGATCCAGGGTGGGTGTCCCAACATCCAGTCCAGGGCAGCATCTCAGGAATGGGACTTTCTGAGGGCAGAGCTCACCCATGAACTTCTCAAACACCAAGCAGGACAAACACTCCAGGAACTGCAGATGATTGGCATGGAAGTGCAGGGCATATCTCTGACATCCTGTCCCAGCTCTGAGTAAGACACCCAAAAGCACACAGACATCTTGGAGCCCTGCTCATGGCCAAATAAACCTCTCATCTCCCAGAGCAGAGCTCTGCCAGGCCTCCCACAGATGGCAGTTGGGAAGGGGAGCAGAAGACAAAAACCTCTGCAGAATTCCCACAGGAGTGGAACCCTCCTTACCCTATGTGATCAGCCCCATCACCAACACCATCCCACAGTGCGTGAGGAGGACATGGGAAAACACATCAACATTTGGCAAGCTTAAGATTTAGTAAATAAATGTAAAGGAAGAAAAAAAATTAACCCTTGATGGCTTAATTTATAAGCTCTGAGAGGAAAAAAAGCCAACAAGAAAAAGCCCACTGAGTCCACAGGCCAAACAGCCAGTGTGGGGTAAATAAGGCAGCAAACCAAACTCTCCTTCTGGAAAACAATCCTGAGAAACACAACGATCCAAGCTTTTCACCTTTCATTACACCAGGCTGCTGCTCAGCAAGTCTCTTTATAAACTACCCCAGGTATTAAACTACTGCCCTCAGTTAGACCTAAGAGCATCTAACTTATATCCAGTGACCAGGAGTCTCTGCCTCACTGGCAAAATAGTTAACCAAACCCAAACACAACCTCAGCAAGAGCCAGCTCTGCTCCCTGCAGCCTCCCGTTAGCAACAAAAGCATTGCCTCTTGCATTTCATTCTCCACTGGGCAGGAAGCTCTTTTTGTGGTTTGGCTTGCGGGGATGAATCTGAAATGAAATCAAGTGGAACTGGCAAACTGCAGTGAGCTTGCAGTCAGAGACTCTTTGGTCCTGGTGTGAGTGCAAGATTTACGCTGCACTATTTAAAACTCAAGAAATCAATTTCAGTCTAGCAGCAATTTAAAAACGTTGTCATGCAAGACATAACTGAATGAACAAATACATCCATCAAACACAACCTCAGCAGGGCTGCTGGACACCCTATTGTACAAGACAATGATTACTTTTATTCCCAAATATTTTCTTTATGTTGCTATTTAGATCACTTTCTTCCTTTGTCTCCTTTCATTGCCTCATGTAACTTCCTCTCTCTGTACTCAGTTACCACTGGGTTGAAATTAATATTTGGAAAAGCCCATTCATTTCCCACTGTCCTTCAGGGGTCTTCACAGGCAAAGAGAGAGGTGGAGGCAGCCAAGAAAGTGAGAAAACCAACCCACTCTGTAGCCACTTTTGCAATTTCTTGAAGTTTTCTTCACACAAAGTCCTTCCAAAACCTTTCCTCTGTTACCTCAAAACCTTCTCATTGAGAACATCTCTTTTGTCAGGAGAAGGTGGCATAAGTCTGCATGAGCACTATCTCCCTGCAAACAGACACCTACCTTCATGTTTATGTTCAAAGTACACACAAGCCTTTTTCACTACACATTCTTTATTCACATGATGTTGAAAAAACATGGAAATCTGATTAAGCACTTCATGATGTTTCAGAAAGCTTTTTAGTCCTGGGCTCCTCACAGCTGTTGTCTCATAGTAGAGGGAAGGAGCACATGGACACAGAGGGGAGCAGACTGTTCACTTTTACTTTGTTCCCCTTCCTTTCCAACCCACAGAAAATTCACTCTGGCACCAGTCCTACAAAAACTTTGGTTGTACCTCATGAAGCATGCAAAGAGGGAGTACAGGAACAGTTACATACTTCAGCCACCTTTTCCACTGAGGCACGTGTATTTTACACACTCTCCAAGACTTTGGGCACTGAAGCACTCCCAGAAAGCCACGCAGAAAGCCTGTTTCTCACTATCTTTTATGGGCAAGAGACCTGTCCTCAAGGTTCCCTTCTTTGTGCATTCCCCAGGAGATCCTTGTGTTTCTCCTTTAGTTCTTCCCTTCAAAAGAAGATGCCAAGTAATAAAATTGAACAAAACCTCTGTTACTAAGACATTCAGTTCTGGAGACTAAAAATCTCAACTGCACTTGATTCCTGGCACAACTTGACAACACCTGAAATTAAGAACAAAAGGGAAGGAAGCCAACTTCTGGAAGCACTGAAGATGACTACAAATTTGGATTGTATATCAAAGGAAGTGTCAGGTCTACATCACAGGAAGAACAGAAGTAATGCTCATAAAATTATTTCAATTCTTCCTCCCCCAAGTGCTATAAGACCAGTACCAGTCAAAAAAAAAGGAAAAAAATTACAAAACAAACCACAGAGACTCCCAGAATCAGTACTTGCTCCTTCTCCTATCATTCACACACTGCAAATGAAACACATTCCCCGAAGAGTACAGGGGAGCACAAAAATATCAACCCCATATAAATGTAATTGTACCCACATCCTGCAAAGTCTTGATTAAAATACTCTGTCATTACTTTTACATCTCCTCCATGAATCATTATGTGAAATGAGTTCCATGACTTAACAAAACCCTTCGAGATTTTTCTACCTCTCACAAGTTTTAGCATCTCCAGGAAAAATCTTATTTGAAGGCTGGAGAAGAAGAAATACAGCACCTACACTGGGGTGGAGCACTTACACTGCAGCAATGAAAAACAGACCTTGTATATTTCAACTTAATAAAAAGCACTAAACACATTATGAAGAAGAAAATATAGTTAAACAGCTCTTTTTATGGCTAAATTAGTCCTCAGATAAATATGCCTGATTTATCATTTGTTTGTGGTATCAAATTCTGGATCCAGGCCACAGCAACACAGACTCTACACACACAAGAAAGAATACAACCTTACTGCCTCTAAGGTTTATGACACTGTATTACAATTACACCAGAAATTTCCCACTCATCAATGCAACAGTATGTTAGCAGACTAAATAAAAGACTTTAAAGGAATAAATATGTCCCAAAGACTATAATGATGGAAGACAATAGTGCCAAACAGTTTTTAATTCATTTCCAAAGCCATGGTTCACCATGCCTCCAAGGTCCTGTTTTCACAATGGATTTAGTTCTTGCCTGTGTCTTCAATATAGTCACTTTGCATTTAGATAATGTTTTTCCAACCAGCACAGAAGGACCTGAAAGTGATCCTTAGGCTCTGGGAGTGAACTGGGTATTCATCAGGCTCTCTGGGCTCCAGAGATGCTCATCTGGGAATTTCTCTCTGCATCAGGAGGCTTTTCACAGTGTCACAGAGGGAGCCTCCTTCCTTTTCTGGTTAATTTAATCACAGTACCACCCAAGCGCCTCTTCCAGAAAAGCTACAGTGCCTCCAACCCATTCTCTTGGCTGTATTTCACCTCTAAGGTGACGAGCCTACAAAGCAGCCAGAAATACAACCCTTAACCACCTGCAGCAAAAACCGAGACGTGCAGATTTCTGTAGTGCTAATTTCAGCCAAGATGAAAGGAAACACTAAACTAGGATGGGAGAGCCTGGAAAGCAGCACTCCAAAGTGAAGGTCTGTCTGGAGGAAGGAAGGGGATGGGGGCAAAGGTCCTCTTCTCTGGAGACAGCTCTAGTTATCACTGCTGCAATTTATGTCATCTATTACAGCAGCTGGCCCTCAGTACCATTCAGATGGCTGCAGGTCAGACTGATCACTATTCACACCAGTTTTACAGCAAGTTCCTAGGAGCTCCCTTCATACCCACAGTTCATCTCTGTGCATTGCAGAGGTCGTGGCTTTTACAAAGGGCAGAAAATTTATTCTCATAGTTTCCACTGGCCCTGAAGTTGACTTTGCAAAGACAAAATCTATAACGAGTAGCCCTGCTATTGATCTGTTTGATAAAGGACAAACTGGTGCAAATTTTAGAGCTCTAAGGAAAAAAGAAACTACTTACAAAAATAAAGAAATCCTTCACTGTTTTTCTTCACATTTACCATCTTTAAGCAGTAATGAATACCAGCAGCTAAAAGCATCATAATTCTATTTTCTACCTTCCAGTTTGCAGTCCAGCAGTCACTGGGCCATGGCCAAGCTGTAGGAGTGGAGAGCCCACCAAGGGCTTTCCCACTGACACTCAGACACCTTTATCCCAGCTGTGCTTGGCCCAACCAGGGACAGAGGGCCAGGTCTGGATAAAGCAACACTGACTCTGAAATGGCTCTTCAGCATGACAACAGAATACAACTTCCTAAAGAAATGAACATTACAGGATGCCTATGACATTCTCTTGAAGCAAAATGCATCATATGAAGCACAGGCCATTCTGTAGCAAAATAAGCTCAAGGAGGTCTCACCACCCAAAAATCAACATATGGCTATGACTGGAATATATAGATGGTAAAAATCTCAGAACTCTTATGATTGTTTTCTATATAAACAATTACCCCAACATTTTCCATTAAGATGGTGTTTCACAGTTCTATATCAAGCAAAAACTCAGTCTCATTTATCATCATCCTAGAGTTACAATTTTTCATATAGCTTTCAAAATTATTTAATAGAATAAGAAAACCTTTTAAGAGTTTAATAGTTCTTGATCATATCAAACTAGGACTACAACTAGTGCATAATAATTTCTCCAGCACTTTCTAGGATCAGACAGAAAGGAAGAATAAAGAAGAAGAATAAAGAACCAATGTCCGAACTGACAAAGCAGTGGCCAAGACAGGAATAACTGGTCACAGAGGAAGGTTTCTCTTCCCCAGAGAGCAGGAACCAAATTTTTTCAGGCATTTCAAGAAAGCTCATGGGTCTTGAGTGCTCTCCCCCTTTGCTTTGAGATATTGACAGAGAGATTTTCAAAAGAGCACGGACAGCAATGCGTGTCAAGCATTTTAAGAAAAGTTGACTATTCTCTCAGTATCTAGAAATGCAGGCAGAAATTTGGCAAGAGAAGTTGGTGTGTGCATTAACAAAAAAGAATTACTCATCCTTTAAAGTTCTGTAGCTTTCCCCATGTAGCCCAAAGCAAGCAGAAGCAGAGTGCTCCTGGTTCCCAGGGAGCCTGATCCAGCACTGGTTTCAGACATGGCTGTACTTTAATGCAAGGATTAGAGCCTTTGCTAAGCCTCTCCTAACACCCTCATTTCCTACCAAAGCTGTTACTACTTTGATTAATTTTTTTTTTCACAGAAAATTACATATAATTTAGGTTAGTAATGCACGAGCTTGAATATGACAGCACAATAGAAAGCAAACAGTATTTTGGGTAAGAAAGAATTTACTTTATGCTGAAAATACAGATATTTACAGTACAAGCACACATTATATTATTTGTTTCCTATTATCTGCCTCTAACCTTCCACTCTTTTCCTCTGCTGCCTCCTCATCAAAACAAATTGGTATCTCTTGTTGGGCCAAAACCAAGCAGAAGACCCTTTAATTACAGTGCAAACCCACAAACAGTATTAAAGTTCAAGCCATGTATGCAAAAATCAAACCTGAAGAGACCAACCTAGCTATTCCTGGGAAGAAATCTTATTTACAAGAAAGTACACTGCATCTACAACAAATTCATGGAGGGGGAAAACCCCACAAAAACAATAAAAAAACCCCTGCATTGTTTCTTATTCCAGGCAAGAGCAGCCAGCACATGATGTTTCTTTGTAGGATCTTGTTTACCTCTTGTTTTCCAAAGAGAAAAAGCTGAAATAAAGGTTAGTCCCCTCCTGAAAACACAAGTATCGTGGCAGACACTAATTTTTCTTCATGTTTCGTAATTAGCAAAGTCAGGTATTTAATTTTTAAAAAGTAGTTAAAACAACACCCTCTCCCCTTCTCACAAAAGCACCAGAGAGATTATAAAAATCTCCACATTAAAATCAACGACAGCAAAAACAAGGCAGCCCCTCCCATGGCAGCAAGATCATGCAACTGCAGCACAGCCCCTCTGGGGATGCACTCGTAACACCCAGAAATGGCATTAATGCATCATATCGTAATGCCTGTCACAGCCTTGGGTTCCTCTGGTCCCAAATTGTTCAGCAGTGCAAACAGACAGCTTCCTCTCTGCATGCTTAAAGTGACACTGTGCTATTCTAACAGGCTATGACAGACATATATATGTACTACAAAATAACTCTATTGAATTATTTATAACACTTTTCTTCTTAAAGAAGCATTTAGCAAGCTGTATCATTAAAATATAACCAGCAGCTGCCTACACAGCCCTGTACATGCCAAATTCAGAGTTTAAAAGAGGAGGTGATGAATAGCATTACTGAGGGAAACTGCAAGGGCAATTTATGAGGGAGCAGTGCAATTAAGAGAACAGAAATTGGGCCCCAGCAGCCACACTCAGAGTGCTCTTCCTGCAAAACAACCCACAGCTTTCCAATGATTGCAGTCCTTGGGACACTGCCTCATTCACAGCACAGTGCCATTAGAGAGGTGTGTCCCAGCACGGCGGGGGACAGGGAGAGCAGTGGCCTTGCGCCACCTCCACACCCAGACTCTTGGCAGAACAGATTCTGGCTACATAAACACCCAAGAATAAACAAATACAGAGGACAGGCATATATGAAGCAAGATAACTCCACTACCTTCTTGTGTCTGCTTCCTTTCCTGCCTGCCATTTGCTCTGCTTCCATCCTTTGCTCCCCAGAAAAGTGCAATCCTGGCAATGGACTAGTGCCCCCCTCTTCCCCCCCAGCACTGTCTGCACTGGCCAGGTGATGGAAGTAGGTGTGAGCAGCACCTGCTTGGGACACAGCCCAGGCAGAGTGTGGAACCTATGGAAACTGCAGCATGTGGGAACTTTATCTAGGGAAGACTGGAAATGCGTGGAGCAGAGAAGGAGCCACAGCATGACCCGGAGAAAGCTCTTGAGGGATATGCAGCTGTTTCGAGGGTGGATTGCAAACCAGAGCACACTCGTCACAGGGAAGTGCATGGATGTCCCTGGATAATTCATAAAGATACTCCTGTGCTCCTTACAGTCAGTCAAATGTGGTTCATGTGATTATGAACCAATGACTAGAACAAGCACTCTAAGGTTTACTCAGACATTTTTAATTTAAGATACTGGGATGAAACTTTAGAAGGTGAACAGGAATAATTCCATGGAGTGGTCCAAAAAGCGCATCTCAAGGGTGGGTCACACAGTAGAGGATACCAGCCAGAAAGGCTAATAAAAACAGAGAAGCTGTGAGATCCCAGCAGAACTGCCACCTGTGCTCTCTTGGAGGTGGTCCAAGAGGATGACGGCGCGGTACCACAGGCCAAAGCAAAATCTACTCTCCATTATATCAGGCTGTTGTCCTTTGGAAAAATACATGACCAGCACAGCTAGGTTTATTTAGAGAGAACTTAAGAGAAGGCAAAAATCACTTTGGCTACTACTTATAGATTGGGTTTGGATTTGTATGAAGAACTGTCTGGAAGACATCATGAAACCAAACATTGCTCTTTGATGTAGAGTCCAAACTGCTCTGGAGTTTCTTGTTAAAAGGAAAACTTTCTTTTCCTTTTATGCTTGAGGCAAAGGAGACATAATGTCCTTCACACTTTCCAGCTAACACTTAAGACTCTTACACAACACTTTGCCAGGTATAACCAAAATCTCATTAAATCAAGGATGCAATGGCAAGAGCAGGCTTCATCTTGCTTGCGTTTTTCTCCAATTCCAGCAACTAAGCTGCCACCTTCAGGCACCTACTTTTTTTCTAAAAGGAAAAAAGTAAGCACACACCATAAAAGAACAGAAGAGAAATTTTTATCCAAGAGTGTTCAGCAAGTGTGGAAATGAAGATAAAGCTTTGGACTTCGCCAAATGGCACACTCATCTAAGGCCTGGAAAAATTCTGAAAGAATCAAAATAAGACCAACACAAATCCTTCCACATAAATGGCTAAAGACACATGGAGCAGCTTTCATAACACTCAAAGACCTTGACTTAGGTACACATACAGTCATTCTCCTTTATCACTACCTAACCTGATAAGGAATGCAAACTCCTGGAATCACAGTTTCTTCCACTTACATATACACTTCTCAGCAGATGATTCTCAGATGAACAAAGCCCTAATCACTCCTGAAGGACATTATCACATCCACAGGACTGCCAAACACCTAACAACTCATATTCTGAAATCATAGTGAATTGAAAGTGGTTGAAAGGAGCTATAGTTCTTTTCCAACAGATGACCAACTTGAAGTTACTAAGAAAATAGTGGGGTTTGTGGTGGGGATTTTTTAACTAAAAAAGATAGACTGGTGTCCAACTCTTAAACAGGAAAGCAGCAGAGAACAGGAATTCACCAAGATCACAGCGCAGAACTGACCTTGGGGTTCCCAGTGCTCCCAGTGTCAGCCCATGTGAATTTACCAGGCACTTTGGCAGCAGAGCACAGCACTGGTCTTCCCTGCCCCTCTGGGTGACTTTATGCAAAACAGCAACAGCTTAAAGGAGAACAGAATTCTGACACCCTTGAACAAGAGACGGCATAAAAACTGGTCAGAAGAAAACCAAGGGCAGAGCTGGGGGCCCTGGTAACTCTCATGAGGTAAAACACACATTCCTGCTAGCAAATGACAGAGGGAAACAAAAACTCTTCTTATCAACAGCAGGAGTAATATCTTTCCAAAAACTTTGAGTCCTGTGATATAGTCTTGTTAGATCTATCATAACCAAGATAAGCCAGCCAGTAAAATGACTTGAAGCAACTGCAAATCCTGGGCTCTGGTTCATGACTCAAATACCAAGTAATTATAAGGACGTGCATCTGAGGGATTTCATCCTGCCCCAAGTTATTCCTAGCCTCTGCCTAACAGGAAGGTTGTTTCAAGTTTGACTTGCTCTGCACTTGGTCACCAGCACTTGTGATGTGGAAGAAACAAACATGATTTTAACCTCTGGCAGAGAGCACAGGAAGCAGAAATACAGTAGCCAGCACAGTCTCCTGGGCACTGATGTCTGTCATTTGAAGCAACCCCTGGTTTTAAATGATGAAGCCTTTTAGATGTTTACTCCCTCACCTCCATCTTCAGCAGCACAGTCCATGGTCACTCACATCAAATGTCTCTGACTGAAATGGAAATCTGGAAAGCTCACAGAGCTTTATAAACTGTGTTTTCAGTGAGGAAATCTGTGTTTAGCACACACACCTAGATGCCTGATACACCAGGTTTATACCTAGCGCAGTATAACATCGAGGTCATGTAGGGAAGTGTGGGGGTACTACTACAGCATCTCCCAAAAGAGACAAAAGCAAAGTTGTTGTGCCACAGTGTGAGTGAGAACCAGAAGCCAAGATGAATACCCTGCTTGTCCCCAGCACGCTTCAGGCACCATTGTAATAGGTGTAATTGCACCGAAATTGAACAGGATCAAAATTCATTCTGCTGGCCCATAAAGTCTTCCAGCACAATCAAGCCCGTTGGAAAGGAAAGCTCACGGTCACAAAGAGATGACACACTTGATTGGGCAAGCTAGATTAGTGAGCTAAGTTCAGAGAAGTTATTGTGCAAGGCATGTGATCGCTCTAGGCTGACAGAGGAGATGAAAAAAGGGAAAAAGGCGTATATTAAGACAGCAAACGATATCTGGAAATCCCAAGAAGTCAGAGAAAGTGCCTACCATCACCAGAGCACTGGCACTGCTGTGGTGTGTATGTGACCTTCCCAGTTCCCAGTCACATCCCAGAGAACACTCCAACCACCATGGGCTGGCCTGTCAGGGAGGATGGCATGGGTCAGTAAGCACTACCCCAGGAAGAGATGGCAGCAGGGAGCCCACGTCCACTCACCCATCCCCTCCCTCACTGCCAGCCTCACCCAAATCAGACTGGAGTCAGAGTGTCCCCACAGCCACCCTGTGGTGGTGCTCACCCAGCCAGAAAGAGATGGGTTCTCCCACAGTTGTCCCATCTTTCAGCACCAGCTGGCTGAGTTCCTCAGCCACCAGGACATGGCATGGAGCAGCACCTGCTCCTTCAGAGGTGATTCTGGGGTCTGACCACCTCTTCCAGGTCACAGGCACATCTTTTGTCTGTTTCTTAAGCAGATCCAGACTGATCAAAGTTTGTAATAGCTCAGTATTTTATAACCAACCTATGCTAAATGCTGAAATGTGAATGTACATTTCTTTGTGTGACTGTCAGACGCTAGCAATGAAAACTCAAAGCAGTGAAGGAATACACCAGGTTATATGGATAGAGTCTTACAGATTCTAAAATGTTTGGCTTAACTTCCTGAATGCATCTTTCAACCCTAAATCAACACTAGAAATCAGGTTCTAGAACTGAAACTCGAGAGAAATTAGTCATACGTTTTCTCTGACAGTCCATTGCTACTTTGAAGGAAAATCTAGTTTTCTTCATTTGTTAGGATAAAAATGAAGAATGGTTTCCCATTTTAAACCTTTAGAGGACAGACTATTTGTGATGCACTGCTGTTAAACCTATCTTATAGTTCCACTACCAAGAAAAAGGAACATCACAGTTACAAAATTATTGCAATTATCAGCCATTACTGATGAGGCTTATGATGTAGAACAAATCCCTTATAAAATGTTATAACTTCAGCTGATGTTTAATTTTATCTCTATTAGGTAACAGCCTAGAAAGTAACAGCCTGCTTTGCAACTTGAATACAAACCAGAAAGCATATTTGAAGACTTCAAGATTTCATATTCAAGATTTGGTTCTTGAAGTCTTTGCACAGTAATCCCTGGAGTATTTAATGTCACCCCATGGGTATCCATATACAGACACAGTCCCGTGCAAGGTGAACTTATATAACTTAAAAAGAAACAAAGATTACTGAAAATATCAAGTCAAAAGAAAATACAACTGACATTTGCCGGCAAAAAAACCCCAAACATAAGAAAGCTGAAACTCTGAAATTTCAGTCCTGGTCTGATGTGGCCTCCCATCACAGGAAGCTGACATTTAAAAGACTGTTTATAGACAGCTGGATGTTGTCTGTGCCCAATGCCAATCTGCAGCCACACAATGTCACTGAAGCCACAGTCACTTATGCTTCCTGGGGCTGTGTGATCACTACCAGACACCATGTCAAACAAGGAAACCATCAGAGAGCATGGGACCAACTTTTGCCACTTTTTCAAACAGTCGTTAAACTTAACAATGCTCTGTGACACACACAGCTCCAGAGGGAATTGTAATTCTTTCTTAGCTGCAGAGATATCTTCACTAAGAACTAGAGCTCTATCAAGTGCTTTTATTCAGAAATACTGCTGAAGTTCCAACAGCTGCCTTCACAGTCACATATGCAAAACAGTAGGCTGGAATTACCCATTAATTTCACAAGAGAGAATTAGGTTGATGTCACATAGTCTGAATAGTAATTATAGCATGAACCAGAACTGTTCACAGTAATAGAAATTGTTATAAACAGTTCATATGATGGATGACTTGTTATAACACTTAATAATGTTTTAAATATTGCACTGTTTAAATTCCAGTACAAAGCACCATATTCAAATTTAGGGTGACTCAAATTTGATTCAAACCAAAGGTTTGCTTGACCTATAGTGTCTTAATTTAGAAATAAGGGTACGGCCAGTTGTCCACAAATGGTTTTCCAAGAAGGTCAACATGATGTTTTATTTGAATTCTGCACAATTAAAAAACAGATCTTAGTCAAACGACTTAGAGTTTTTGGTCCTGTAAACACAGCGAAATCTCGGTCTTGAAATTAATCTTGGAAGCAACACTAAAGCTGGATGACAAAGCTACCACTGCCAAACCAAGCTAGGTTATATCCAGCAATGGATGCAGCAGCTTGAACACCTGCCTTCAACACCACTCTTTGTAATGGCACCTTCTGGGGACAAAAATATTCTAGCTACCCAACCAAATACCACTTCCAATGGATATTTTTAAACTTTATTCTCCCTTTGACAACCCACTATTTTTAATGTTTCCTCCTAGTATTTTTCTGGAGTAAAAATGATGGAAATATTTTGGTTTCTTTTTCTTGCTGCTTGACAGCTAATCAAATTTGATATTTATATGGTACTGGGATAATGAAACGTCAAGATGGATATTATAACAACATTTCTGAAGATAGTAATTTAACCTTCAGCAATCCAATTTGATTCAATGGTGTCTACGTGCTTGCAAATAATTGTATTTTAGAGCCCTGAACCCTGATGGCAGAAACAAACCCTTCCCCTCTTTGATTGCTGGGTCTGGAGTGCCACTTGGTGGCCAAATACAAACACCCTTCTTGTAGCAGACACCTCCCTAACACCAGTCAAGCCATGTGGTAGAGTCTAAGCTTGGGATATACTGGATTTGGAAACAGTCATTCTGCCTTCACTTATGTGACAGCCTAACACAATGAGGAGCATTTTTATTCCTCATATAAACTGGGGTCATGAAACCCTGGTGACAGCCAACACAGCCCCAGTGAGGCAGAGAACCTCCAACTCAACAAGCTGAATCTCTGACCTCTCACTTCAGAAAAAATCCAGCTGTAACAAACGTCACAGCAGAGAAGGACCTGCAGCCCATCCTTACCAGTGGATACCTTTGAATCCTTAGCACTGTGAAGTTTATAATTATTTAATTTTTAAACCTAAACAATCAAGCTTCTTTACAAAAACTAATATGCCTATTCTAAACAAAGAAGGAATCAGAAACTAGGGCAGGGCAGGCAGAGAACTTTATAAAGGTGGGAGCATCTGTACCGATTGTACATTGCCAACACAGGAGAATATTTTACTGTTTATTTATTTGCAATATCTCAGAACTTCAGGCCAGTGCTGAATTTGCATCACTCTGAACTGTCCAGTTTCAAGGGCAAAGGACTTCCTGTACCATCAGAAAATTTCCATTTCCTCTTACTCAGCTGCCTCCCAGACACTGAGATGCAACAGAATTTTTGTGTTCCTACTTGTTTTTATTACAACTGCGACAGCACTCACATTCAGCATAAACACCACACAGGCAGCAGGTGGTTAAGAAAAGATGGAAAGAATTAGTTTATGCGTGACTAACATCTTTCATCCTTCAGAGAATAAGAAAAAATTCACTCCTAAATTTAAGAAGTTCCTCACTGTGTTCCTAACTCACAGCTGAGTTACTTGCACTGTTTCTTTTCCTGTTGGATAGTACAGTGTATAGGAATGCAGAGCAGAAGTGATTACCTTGCATGAAGAATCTTAACTATAGAAATGAGATTTCATTGTATCAAAAAATATCAAACATCTTTTATTTTAATACTTTTACTGTAAGCTCTCCAAGTTGCTAGCCAGCTTCGCAGAACTTTGTTTTTTTGCCTTTTGTTTTCTCTCAAGGGTAAATGGCTCATAGTGCATTTAAGAACTTTTACATTGCTATCTGAATAAATCCCAATTAGATCAAATCAGTATTCAGTGTTCTTCAATAATCCATCCACACTGGTTTAAAGAGAAGAAAAATACTATCTGATTCTAATTTGATATCAGACCGGAAACAACTGTCAAATATCACACAAGGCAGGAAAAGACAATGCATTCTTAATTCAACAAGACATTAACTCATCCTGCATCAATCCACACCACTGGGCAAGGCTCCTGCTGGGACATGACTCATACATGGGCATCAGTCTACGGGAACTAGAAACTGCCTGTAAAGTCAAAAGTTGCTACATGGGAGACTTTGTACTGGTGGGCAAACCTCGGAGGCTCAGGGCCTGCTGGAAGGTGTGTTTGCACTGCTCACTTCAGCAGAGCCCGGGATGCTGGAAATATTCACAGGGATACACATTCAGGTCATCACAACTGTGCCTGTACTGTGGTACCAAAAATGTCTTTCTCTCAAAAGAGGAAAAAAGAAAAGGAACAACATGAAGTCATCACAAAAAAAGATGATTTTTGTATGAAATTTGTGAGCTTACTGCTCCCTATGATTTCATCACAAGAGGTGCCATGAGAAGCAGCTCTGGCATGCAGAAGGTTCTTTGTAGCATCGTTTTCTTAAACCAGAAGGTGACAAACAAACAGTGACAGTGTGCTGAACCCACATCATCCTTACACAGAGGAGGTGCTAGCAGGGTCCTAAAGGATGCCAACATTTCTGTCAAATCAGCTACAAATCCATCATCTGGTTTTGCCCTCAAAGTTATCAAAACCAGTATATTCTAAATACCTTTAAATCCCTGTGTTCTAATAAAAAATGTGTTCCAACCAGTGAATATCTGCAGGCAGATACATTCTCTGTTATTCAGCACTGGAAAATGAAAAAAGGGCTACGATTTGCTGAGAGCAGGTGAGCTACACACCTGCAGTATGAATTACACACCTGAGATACGTGCCACAACCACAATTCAGGGAGGCTGACACCCAGCCTTTTCAAACTGGAGGAGGCCAGTGGTGGGTGGGACGATCCCACAGAGCTCCCTGCCATGGGAACAAAAAGCTGTGCTGAACTGGCCAAGAGCCCAGTGAGGAGCACCAAGCTGAGCTCACCAGCTCCTTACACTTTTCACGCTACTTCAGTGAAGTGCTTAAGCACAGGAACCTACCCCAGGCTCTCCGTATAATAGGAAACATTGACTTTTGTGAATGATTATAAACAGAAGGCTCTTGAAAGGGCTTTACCCTCCAACAGAACCCCTTAAACATTTACATTCTGAGGGCTGATGTACAGTAAGGACTGTTCTCTGCCGAGGCAGCACAGAGAGCTGCCACGTGCGTGCTACATGCCCAGAGCACATGGCTGTGCCACATCTGTCACAGCAGCAGCAGCTCAGCTTGGCAAAACAGGATGCCATGGTCGAACTGCTGCCTCATCTGCCCCTCAAGTCCATTTGCAAATAAGCCACCTATATTCTTCCCTTCCAGGACACAGCTCAGCCATCATCTCAAATGTCTCTGAGCAGCCCCCACCAGAGACTGGATGCAGCTCTGCCCTCTATGCTGCAGCCTTCTGGAAGCAGCAGAAATAATTCACTGCAACAGACAGATCTTAAGTGGGGTTTTGTTTTCTTTTTTTTTCCTCTAGCAGCTAAAGATGGCAGTCAAAAGAAGCTGCTAATACAGTCCTCACACCCCTCCCAAATGCTATTTGTATCTTGGTAAGCAAGAAACCTAAGACAAATTAAATGAAAATATGGAAGGAATAAGATAGGGACATTTGAGTCACTTCTGTGACATAACCAAAGCTTTCACTAATTGCAAAATTGTGCTATGTCCATTCAGCAGCCCATTTTTCAGCTTTTCATTTTGACAGAGAAGCAGACATTTACCATAAGCAAACAAAAATCCTGAAAATTCACAATAGGTGGTTCCTGCTCTGAGACAGCTGTAGGTTATCACTTCTTTTCTTTATTGCTATTTAATGGCTCATATCATGCAACTCTTTCCTCATTCCTAATGTCTGCTGCTGAAGTCTCCTCTGGAAAGATAATACTTGAATGCCTGAGGGAAAGTCAGAGAGAAAGATAACTGGAAAAAATCACAGGAGTCATCATTTCCTAAGTCTGCATTGAAAGAGATAAAGCTTCCATTGCCAAGATTAGTTCATACGGTACAATATATGGGGAGATGGACGGATCTCTTTACATGGGATGATAGGATGAATCTTTCCATCAGATATACATGCAGACATATATGAAACAGCTTCTTTGAAATCAGCTGAGTTACTTTTGATTCACAGCCAGAAACTTAAGGTCTGAAATGAGTTTGCTCTGTGATTTGGCAGCTGGAAAATCCAACTGATTGTCACAGAGAAGGTGCATCTTCTTTTGGGATAAAGCGAAGAACACCAAGCAGAAAAACATAAACCAGATGTTACCGTAGCATATCGTTGCATACAGACCCATTAATTACTAACTAATTTCATGCACAATAACCTGCTAAACTAAAGCTGTAACTGTCACAAATGGTGCTATCCCTATTTCATCATTATAGGTGATTTGGTTCACCTTGGCTAAATAAGAACCATACTGCAATTACTGAACAGTCCCTAAGGAATGCACAGCTGTCCTAAACATTTTGATATGGGCTGTTTTCTATCATAGCAACAAAAACAGTCACCTCCTGCTCTCAAAATTTTAAGTAATAAATCAAATTCCACAAGTGTGTATTATCTCATTGCTGGCCAACATCCCTGACAGCACAGGTAAGTGAAGATGTTTTATACTGCACATAATGGGAAATCAGAGATCTATCCTGTGAAAATCAATAATCCCCACATGATTTTACAACTAGGCTTGCAGAGATTCCTCAAGGATTTCCCTGGAGAATCATAGCTAAGAAAACTGAGGATATTGTAAAACCAATACTAGAGTGTTTTCCAAGTGGGCAAATGACTTAATTTAGACCATAACATTGCTATGACTTAGTAAAACATATGCTGAAGTTAAGCAAAAATAGAAAGTCTTTATTAAATGAGCCTGCAGCAGCTCTGCACAGCTTTTGACACCCAGCCATGAACACTGCTATGACCAGGTGACATCCTCCCCTCGTGCCCCCAGCCCTGCTGTCCTCCCACACATACTCTGCAGCAGCACAGCATCCACCTGTGCTGGCTGCAAGGCACTCACTGGTGGATCGCAGTGGGGACACATCCTCAATCCTCTAACACTGTGCCACAGGGCAGAGGGGGATTACCCCTAGGGTAGCCACCTGCAGGAAAACTGGAAAGAGAGCTACCAACCAGCACTTGCACAGCAAAAGAAACTCTGCAGAGAGTAGAAAATATTTTCCATGTTTTCTATCCTCAGGAGACTGCAGAATTCCCACAAAAACCTCTGGCTCCTACTGAGAAAAATTAACTGTGCTCAGTAGATAACGCCTTTAGGAAGAATTGCAGGGAAATAAGAATACATTCTGCCATGGGCTGTGGCTGCAGCAGATCATATTGAGGCTTGATGAGCTGCCATAGGAAATGCATGCAGAGGTGAGCCCCAGGCTTCTCCCCTCTTCTTGCAGGGAAGAGTCAGCATGCAAGGACCACAGACCACATGCTCTGCATTCCTGATGCTCCATTCACAACCTACTCCCTATGCAGTATGGAAGGCAGCACAGAAACCTGCCAGAATCAAGAGTCTACAGCCTACTACCCCACACTTTAAAATCCAGCTTGGTTTGATTGTAAGTACCTACTTCCCTGTTGGAACCCTGCTGTGACTCCCTATCCAGAGCAGTGACTGCCTAGATATGGACAGAGAAGAAAAAGCATCCCTCCCTCCTCCAAGCACCAGCTGATGCTGTCTGACCTAAGCAGCCAGCTGAAGCTCTACCCATGCAAAGCCTCCAACAGCATAATTAAAGGATTCCTCAGCTAAGCAGGAAAGCAATTTATCCTTGCAATTACCAGAATGCCTCACAAATCTTCCAAACGGCCTTCAAACAGCACTGGATTTGCACTGACAGAAAGAGCAACTGATTCCACACCGGCAAAGGCGGAAAATTCAGGGACACGTTAGATTGCAGTAATAAAGCAGAGACAGGTGCCCTCAGGAACACCCGTGGTGCTCTCTGGCTCCAGGGACAAAACCAGCAATGCTTCCAAGCTAAGCTGCTGGAGATGAGCTCCTTGAAGTGCAGGTCTTTGATCATGGACGCCTATCTGATAACTGCCAGCCCCTAAGGTAAATAATGGATTTCCATTTCAGTTGATAAGCATCATTTATTGTGCATCAAAAGGACCTCTGTCATAGAAGGGATTAGAAAACCAGGAGGTGCCTCAAGAAGGCCTTAAAGCTTTCCCCAGATGAATTTCTTCTCCCAAATCTCCATCTTTGCTCATTTCCATCTCCATAAACAATATTATTTTATCCACCAGGTTCTGCAAATTCAGGTAACTGGTAGCATCTCTTCTTAGGTGGGGGAACCCTGGTCCAGGGTTAAATAATGTTTTGCCAGTTTTGTAACGTTGTTAAAAACCAAGGAAAACATTTGTGTTTGCTATGACTTTGATGTGAAATGCATTTAAATGAAGTCATTTAGGCTGAGCTTGGGGCAAAATTAAAAACCCCACATGGGACACAACCACAGAGGAAAGCAAATTCATTGAGTTTTGCAGAAATCATTATATAGATCCAAGCAGAAAGCCCATTGTTAACTTCATGTAAGAATGGCTAAATTACAAAGACAATATTAAAACATTATAGTCAAAACACGTAATCTTGAAAGAATTTAGGATTTTTCCTTGAGGCCGCTGCAGCCCAGCCCCACAGTGGGTCTGTGCATGGAATTTCTATTGTCTTCAACAGGAGACTATTGTATGGAAGAATCACTAACCAAAAGATTATTTCATGCCACTGAAACAGGTTTTAAATGTTTATGTTATATCCAGACATATACACAAATACATCTTTAAAAAAAAAACTTAAAAATCAGGCATTATAACAAATTTTCTCAATCATGAGAATTACAAAGGGCTTCCTGAATTGTTATCAAAAGAGCAAGTAACTCTCTAGAAATACAGAATAAGTAAATATTTTTTTCTAATTACTTAAAGACTTCTTCCAGAATTCAGCTCACCTGTTAAATGGTCCTACTTTTCTTAATCTTTTGAAAGAAAGAAAGCCTATCTCCTTTCTAACCCAGTGCACCAGCAAACCATCTGTGGCATACGTGGCAACACCTATTCTGATATCAGAAACCATATTCCTCTTCGTCTTGAAATACAACAATAAAAATATAAGTTGCCACACCCTTACTGTTTACTGCAGAGCACCTCCTCAGACCAACAGGCCCCCTCCAGCAGTGCTGGCAGCAGCAGCCAGTGGGCTGAGCACGGTTACATGTCACCTGAGCAACAGGGTGACCCAAAGAAGGGACCCACCTGCCTCCCCCACCACTGCAAAGACCCCAGGAAGAAGTGCTCATCTCAGCCTGCACTAACAGTGAAGAGACCTCTGCCATTCTAGTTACAGTAGTTTTAGAGCTGTGGATAGGTTTTAATACTTTCTGAGAGTAGGAGAATGTTAAAATTAGATAATAATTATTCTCAGTATTTTGCTTAGGAACTGCTCCTTAAATAAAGCAAAATTACAGTCAAACCAACCAGAGTTTGTTCTTTTGGGTAACCCAGTAGCATCATCTCAGTGATTTCAGATTAAGAAATTAGACCATTGTGATCCATGGCCATGCTTAAACCACAACTTAGGGAAATAAAACAAAAAGAAAGGAAAGGAAAGTGGGAAAAAAATGCAAAAAGGAGAGTTCTAAATGTGGTTGCAATTGGTTAGTTACCATGATCCAAAACTGAATGCCAAAGAGCATAGAGAACTGACAGCTCAGGTTTGCAACCTGCATCTTCCAGCAGCCAGAATATGTTGAAATAGAAATGGTACAAGGTACTCTAAAAGAAGCTCTTTGGCAGGTTTGCATCACCACAGATTCACTCAGCCTCCAAACACTACCCCTTCTGGGTATATGACGGCCACTTATCCTGCAAAGCAAAAATCCAGAGCAGGAGAAAATGGAAGAAAATCCCAAGAACAGGCAGAGATGCTCTATCCATGGGCAGCTCTCAGCATGAGCACAGTGCCATGCCCATACTCCTGTCCTTGGCTATATGAAGGTGTAGCATGGAGAAAGCACCACATGTGTAACACAGACCCAGATGTAAAAATAGTCAGTCAAAGGAATCATTTTTCTTAAAACACTCACGATAAAAACAAATCTGTTTAATTCTGGGCATTGTTAAAACATAACACTGTGCAAGACGAAGTAAATTAGAACAGAGTCATGAAAAGGATCTAGAAATAGCAGTGTAATTCCATTTCAGATTTTGATTCAGTTACTGTGCTGGAACAACTCCAGGTTTCTACCATCCTGTCAGACTATAATTTGCTACCACATATATGAAATCTTCCTCTGAGTTAGTGGAAAGAAACTCTACAAAAACCTGAAGAAGTCCAAGAATCTCAGTACAACACGAGAGGTTCAAAGGGGAGTCCAAGAATCCTGAGTAAAAATATTTTACTTCTTCCAAGTATGCACATGTGGAAAAAGTGCCTCTGAAACAACGGCACTTTGCAAAACATCAGCACACAGAAGTGCTGAAATTACCTCTCCACCCGACAGCAAAGTGTTTGCAGCTGCCATACCGTGCTCAGAGCAGTTGGAAACCTGTGTGCTGCATTCCCTCCTCCTCTCCTGAACCTGGAGAGAAGGGAGAAGATAGTCATGACCCTTCTGTTTGCTTTTGGTTTTTCAGAGCACAAGTCTTTCTTTAAAACAAACAAACAAAATCAAAAATAAACACCCTGCATGTTAAGAACCAAAACCTCCTATTCTTTACAAACAATTGCTTCCACTGAGTGCCACAAAGACTCCCTCCTTCTTACTAAGGTAGCTCCATAAAGCAAGCTATATTTTAATCAGCATTTCCTGCCCAGACAGTATTTTTCATTGAGCATTTCTCTCCCGTAAAAGACTGCCCAGCAAGAACTACCAAAAATTTAGTGTTTTTAAAAAGAGGTTTTCAGGACCACGAGATATGATCTTGAAAACCTCCTGCTTCTGCCTCCGCAGTCTGTTTGGGTGCCAGCCTTGGCGAATGCAGTATTCAGCAGGGACAGGCATGGAGACAAACAGCTCAGCCCTCCTGGCTGGTGCAAGCCAGGAAGAAATAACATAAAGTTCTCTGTAAAGCCCACACCAACAGCCACCCTTAGCTATGGACTGGGCAGGCAGCCCCAGCTCCCCAAGCTGTGTCACTGCAAGATGCTCTCGCCCCTGGTACCAGAGGACTGCAATTCTGCACCAAATGAGTAACCTTTAAAACAAATTTAGAAGGTCATGATATTTCTCTTGCTTCTGGTATCCATGTCCAGGAGCAGTAAAGGGCACTTTTCACACCTCTGCTCTCAATCTGAAAGCAAAATAGACAATCTCCAAAGGAGAGGTGCAAGGAAAGGCCTAGCAGCCATTTTAATCAAGCAAGAGTTTGTTACAATACAGGAGACAACCACAACTCAGGAGGCATGTCAGCTGTGAAGGCATATTCTGCTTACCTCTAGCCCCTCCAGGCCTTAGCCAATCCAATACCATGAAAGCTGACTCGGGAAAAAAAATGAAGCAATGTGACAGCATGGGTGCCCTTGCTGTCCATCCCTTGTTATTCCGTTCATGAAAGCCATCTATAATTCAACACACCCAGATGACAGCAAATCAAGAAACAAAGCACAAGAGGAAAGCAAAGGACATTTTCTCAAATGAGACAGATGTGTGTAATAATAGCAGTAACAAGAAGAGACTGTGTATATGTGCTCCAGGTTAACAGACTTCTCTGTGAACTCCTTCCTACCAGTATTTACATTCTCTAGGACAGGAATATGAAATTATCCTGAAGGAAACAGTCATCTCAAAATGATGATTTCCTGTCAGTCATCACGTAGCTGCAGAGCCCTTTCCCTCCATGTGGGCACTCAATTGTATCTGAAACCTTGGACAACAGGTTCATACTTATGTAGAAAAGATTGGGTTTTGCTTCTATAAATCCTACATGTTTTACCATTTCTGTTGCTCCTTCACCCTTCATCATCAGCTTGATTCCTTTCTGTGCTGCTTCAGCTAAGGGGCAGGGAAGAGAGTGGAGAAGAAGGGTCTGGGTTTGGCTCCAATTCACCCTTTCCAAAGAGCCTGGAAACAGTTTGGGTCCTGCTGCAATAGGTGCTGTGGAGCTGATATTGCAGGACTTCTAGGAAAACAAGCTCTTTCCAGATCAGTCTGGCAACTTAGCAGCAACACTCATCATTAAAATGCTCACAGCTTTCGGCTTAGTAGAGATGTGTGTATGTCTAAGATGGCCCTCTGGGATCTCACGTTAGGAAGTGTTACTGTACAAGTGACTGCGAGCAAAAACATGCTCTCATCTGGACTACTTATTTAGAACTCCTGTACTTATTCCTGCTGCAACCGACTCAAAAAACATGCAGCACTGATGGCAAAAGTGAATGAATTGCACAATGGTGTCCCTCATTCACAAGCCTTACACACTGAAGTCTACAGCCGACATCCGTGAAGGATCTGCTTCCCTTGCCTGATTCCCACAGACTTCCTGAAACTGCATTACTGAAGTCATACACCACATAAATAAGCTATGCCTGCATGTGCAAAACAAAATCTTATTAAATCATTAGTCACACAGAGCCCTAGGACATGGCAGAACAACATAACTTACTCCTTCATAACTGGACCCTGCCTGCAATCCAAAGATGACACTTTGGGTCAGTGCTGGATTGGCCAATTTCTTCCATGCACAGCACAGGGGCCACCACAATGCTGAGTACAGCCCATGCCAAAGCAGAACCACCACCACACCATGTTCCCTTTGAGGGGCTGAGACAGCACCCCCTAACACACTTGCCCATGTGACAGTGACTGGAGTAAAAGCTACAAGGACTGTTTTTAAATGTGCTTGTTACTCATGGTCAGTGTATCTTTACTTCTCTCATCTGCATGGAATTATTGCCCCTTTCAAAATTGAAATTTGGTACATTTTATTTCAAGATGACTTTACAAGGCCTTCTATGTGATATTCATTTCAACAGCTCTCTAATATTGCACAACAGTCATATGATCCAGTGTGTGTGTTTTATGAGACAGACATGGCACATGAAAATTAAAAACAGGTTCCTTGTCTGGAATACAGAGAGGGACTGGAGGGGAAAAAGGAAAAAAACAATGAGAGTGTGCACCCAGAGATCAGGGTGGAGGGAAAAGGGGAGGAAAAAACAGGATGAGACGTCAGAGTCATGTCATTCTGCCCAGAGTGAAAACAGCTTTCATCAGTATGAAAGACAATTAATTTGCATCAATTTACTGCACAATACAATTAAAGTGTGCTGCTGTATTTCAGGACTGGAAGCAAGGATTGCTATGTCTATAGCCTATATGCCTACAGTTATTTATCAATAATTTACAATATTCCCTTCTGCAAGCAAGACTTTGTAATTGCCCTTGCATTTTCTGTAGGTATTACATTCAAGGAGACATATACAGAATCAAGTTTTAAATGCACAGGATTTAAAGTTTATTGGGTAACCCATAATCTAAGCCCTCAGTAAGAACAAGGAGGTATTTCCTATGGTCAAGAGTATCCTTCTACATGTTCTGCTAATTACAGAGGATTCCGAGGTATTTAAACATCTCAGCGCTGATTTGAGTGCATCTCTCATTCAGACTCACTCTCCAGACTGCATGACTGAACAATTTACAAGACCACCAGAAGTTCTGATCAATTTGGTCTGTTTAACTTTGAATATATTTTTATTGCCATGCATGCATCATATACTATACTGGGAACAGCACAGGCAGAGCAGAACATCTCTGCCTCAGGAAGGGTGCATAGCAGATGTAGTCTCTGAGCTTTTGCAGAGGTCACAGCAGGAAAAATCACTTTTACTTTGTCTGGCCTGATGTTATGGGCTGAGACAAAGAGGCTCCTTCTTTTAACCAAGTGTACTTCCTTGGTCAAAGGGTTATAAAATGGGTGATTTTATGAAGTTAGGTAACACAGCAGGTGTTATATTTACAGCTCTGTGAGCATGAACAGAAAGACCTGAGGTAATCAAATCTTACGCTTGAAGGATAAGAGGATTCATAAGATGATCACCAGCTGAGATCAGGATTTATCCCACACCCCTTAGACTCTGAGCAATTGGCCAGGTGCAAATGTCTTTTTGTCTGCTTTTCAGTTTCTCCTTCTCCAAGGCATCCTCTGCTGGAGGTCAAATAGAGAACTGGATGATGATCAAGGTCCATTTGTTTTATCCATGTAAGCAAAATGCAGATGAGACACAAATATCTCGGCACACACAAGTCATGGGGAGGCAAGTCTGGACTAGCCAAAATCTTGTACTTCTCCATGTATCTCAAACACATACCACAGGCTTACACGAAACCAAAAGCACTCCTCCAAACACATGAATGATTCACTTTTGCTGCCTCTCTCATTGATAATATCCCCAGACAGAGTTAGCAACATTCTTGAGGTAAACACGTTCCACTCTACAGAGATGGACTATTTCGCAAATGAATTCACCTCTGCAGGATCTTTTGGAATGTGTAATTTTAAATTAATACCATCACAACCATGTGCATTTTATGACAACCTCTCTGGAAAAAAATATTTTTAAACATGGATGTTGATTTTATGGGGAACTGAGTGCCAAGAAGCAAGTAAGTTTAAAAATATATAACAAAAGAACAAAAACATTTCCTTTGAGTGAGAAGAGCCATTGGAAAGGAACACCTAAGAGCCATTTTTATAAATTCTCAGGACAGCCTACTCAGAATATGCAATACACGAACATCAATAGGCTCTGTCTGTATATGCAGTTACCCCAACTGCAAAGGAGTATTTCCACCAGTTAACAACCATTACTGTGCCTGTTGAGCCTCTCTGCACACACAAATATCAAAAAAATAAACAAGTACCATAAGAAGTGTCCAGTCATTGTGAATTTTCAAACTGCCTTTGCTTTGTAGCTTCTTTGAACAGCTTTAACGAGCTATTTATGTTTATTACTTTTAATATTAAAAAAAATGCCAAGGTCAGCAATCTGCTTGCCAAAGATATGCTATTTAAAGGATAAAAAAGAAAAAAAAAGCAAACAAGAGTCATAATATGCAATAGTACCCTTCAGCCAATTCGAACTGCTACCAATATCAAAGGAATTGTCATCATGAACTTCAAATAGGACTAAAAATCGTATCAAAAACTATGGTTAAAAAAGCAGCTTTCAGAAAATGAGACAGCAGAGGAACTGACTGTATGAACAGGGAAAAATATAAATAAATTGACTTAATTGAATCAGAGGAGCAATCAATCTCTGCTCAATCTGAAGTAAATGACAGTGAAATAAAGGCAATAATGGAATTTCTTCATGGTACTCTGCAAAGAAGACCAAAAGGGCCCCAAGATAATATTAATTCTGTGGGCTTAAAAAAAAATCCTTATAAGGTTTGGAATTTATTTTGTTTTTTTTTAAAAAACAAAATAATTTGGAAAATTGTTTGTTTGAGCCAATCTTTTAGAGAATTTGTTAAAGGACTTGAAAGCAACATTTCCAGCCAATGCTACTTGCATTCCACATTGCTCACATCCCTGCAAAAACACTCTTGATTTGCTTTCAGACAGGAACCCATTTTAGTTGTCTTGAAGGATGCTAAAAATATCACCTAGTAAACTGGACTTGTTCTTTTGTGCATACAACCTTTCACATTTATATCTGACCCCCACTAAAAACATGAAACCTGATTAAACTTTGTGCTTAAATGTAGGCAAGGGTAAATATAATGTTGTCTGTCTTACCAAAAAACAGAAAAAAAGGGGTGGGAGGGATGAACAGTGTCCACTTTTGTCACCCCTACTTGTTACCAGGTAAATCCATTCTGATTCACCAAACTTTGGTAAAATAACTTCATTTCTCACCACAAGGAAACCATGAGGATTTACTCATGGTATCAGTGCCAGCACGTTCTGCTATCTGTTCTACTGTTCTGTCTATCCAGTAGAGCCAAGCATAACCACTCTCCTAGTTTTTTTGTACAGTCTCTACAAAATAATTCAGAGGTGGCCAGGGTCTGTGTCCTTAATCCAAAATCTGAAATCTAAACATTAAGAGGTGGTTGGCACAGAAGATTTGTAGGGATACACTTTTAACATTGTGAAACCTTCAACCACCCTCACACCCATCTCCTTCCTGAACTATTGATGGGTGTGCAAGGTAACTGGACCCAGGGAAAAGTCAAGGATATAGGCATCATTCACACTTCATAAAAGGATCAGTACAGGAGTGGTCAACACTATCTTGCCTTTCTTTTATATTTAGAAGGGAAAGAATGAAATATTGGATAAAGTTGATATATATTAACTGTGAGGAATACATGCTGTTTTGGGGGGTTTCATTTTCTACTAAGATCTCTGAATTTTACAGCTGGGAATAGTAGCCTGAGCCATAGCCTTTTTTATATGCTGAACAAGCATCTTAAATATCTTATATATATTTTGATTATGTTGAACTATTCCAGACATGAAAAGACCATAGCTTGCTTTGTGCTATACAGCAATGGCCACGATCATTTATATGATCTGGACCCTCAGCAAAAGAAATCCAAAACAGATTTCACTTGGTAGAATATGAACAACATGTTTCCTATATTACTCAAAATGTAGTTGGCTTTATGTGCAACACTCCTCTCATCTTGGAGGAACTTACAACTGCGCTTTATATTGCAGTGGGGGATATCAGAGCAATTCTGCTTGTTTAGTGCAGTTGCTGTGGAATTATAGTGCTCTAAAATGAATAGGGAATTTGCTTATGAATATACAGTACTCTATTAAAAATATCTTTTAATATCTGTATAATCAGGCAGCACTTTCACCATCACCTGGCACATGCCCCCTAACACATTTCACATTATTCAGCTCATCAGCTCTGGAAGAATTAATTGAAAAGATAGCCCTGAGATGTGAACCAACACACCAGCTTAACCAAATGCAGGGTTAAACCACAGGGCGTCTCTGGCTCATTCACAATGATGATCCTCATTTATACCTTCTGTCAGCTGGAAATAAAGAAGCACTTCATATCTTGAGGCTACAGCCAGGCATGACTACAGGATAATTTGTCTCTTTACTGTCTGATTTCCACAGCAGCATGAGATACTAGGGAACTAGGCAGGTTTTTTTTTCTATTTATTCCCTGCTTCCTTTCTAACAATCTTCCTGGGGTACGGGAAAAAAAAAAAGTTAAAACTCCTCATCACCCTGGAATCTCATGGAAAGAGACCCAGTGCTTTAGGGATGACATTTGTGACACCCTCCTCTCAACTACAGCCTGGAATCTCACACCTTCTCCCCAATCCACATGTGACAGGGACCAATAACCCACACACAACAGTCATAAAGCAAGGTACCCAGCTCTCATCCAAGGGTCCAATCATGCCACCAGGAACTACTGGGTTAGCCACATATTTGCATGTTTTAATTGCACTTTCTTGGCCTTTAAAGGCTACAATGGAAAACAGACAGCAGCTTGTTTTTAGCGGGTGCCAACTTCAGAGAAATTAGTGAAGGACATTTGCTCATTTCACACCCTGGGTCGAATTTAGCACGCCTGCATGTTTGCGTAGCCATGCACTTAGAAGAAGAAAGCATTTATTTAAAAAAAAAATCTAGTGTCTCTTTCTTGAAAAGACAGCAAAGCTTTCTCTCATGTACTGGGAAATGTCATTCTTTGTCTATGCAGTTATACAAAAACATAAACAATAAACAATGAACTTGAAGCAGAGAAGTCAATTATCATACAAATGACTTAATCCTTTGTAGTTGTCCTCGATGTAATAAACAAATTTTATTTCTATCCTATACACTGTTTAAAGGTAGTGCTTTATAAAGGATATTCTAAAACACACCACATAACCATTGCTGTAACCTGTGTGCTGTTTTCTGGTTTCCCTTCTGAGAAAAGGTAGCACTGCCTTGCAAAGACAGATAAGGTGGGACAGAACTGATTCACTCTGCAGCTACAGATCAGTCACTTAAACCTCCCCAATTTCCAGTTAGCCCATGTGTATAATGGGGCAGCTCTGGCCAGGATTGTTAGGAGGATTAACTAAGAGGCACTGAAAGGCTTTGAGATCTGCTCAGTAAAAATTATTTCTATAAGAGTGCGTGTGCATAAAGTGCTAATTGATGCCAGCTGGCCTTTCATCCTGGGCAGCAAAAACAGCTTCTTACCACACACATTTGCTTTAGTGGGCACCAGCAGCATATTTTATTTCTAAATTCCTGGGGTTTGCCTTAAAACAAACAAACCATTTGATTTTCAGGAATTCTCAATTAGGAGATTGAGACAGCAATGTATTTCAGAAATTACCTTGATTAACCTTGCACAGGCAATAAGTGTAAACATTTTAACACCTTTCAAACTGAGAAATGAGCCCTATTTGCAGTGCACAATTCTAGATTCAGCAATTTGCATCTTAGAGTCTGCAGTGCCCTGTTAATTTCCTAGAAAAACCTGAAAATCAATTTACAATGGCCCCTGAAACGAAGCAGAAAGCTGCTGTTCCTGAACTGGCCTTATCTGACAAGGCAGCATCAAATGAAGATACACAGGTAATTATTTTTCATTTCCCCTCTGTGCTGCAAACCACCATGTGTTCTGGAGCCCCTCCTTCAGCTGCAGAAACTTGGAAATGCTCCACCTGCTTATGTTTGCTGATAGACGTCAGAGGAATTTTCACTTCATCTGTTTCACAGATGCTCAGACTCTTTTCTCAAGACACATCATACAAAAATGTCTCCAAAATAATTAGCAGGATTTTAGTCGGCATGACTGTGAGGCTGCACGTAAAGTAAAGCTCAGACAGCTCTTATGAAATTGAAGCTCTGGAATGAGTGTCTGGGACCTTAACAGCACTTATTTAAATCTTCCTGCTTGACACATTTATAGTTTTTCATGTAGTCAAAAGGGCAAAGGGGTTGGTATGCAGAAAACTGCTACAATGTGAGAAACATCATGAACTTCTATAACCTCTTGTACTTATACTGACATGGAAGTAATAGCCAGTGGAGAACAAACATGCAATCTAATTCAAAGAGGGGGAAAAATTATGTCTCTACATCTCACTTCAAAATAAAATTCACTGCCTTACTGAGTAGCAATCTGAATAAATATAGTCCTATGAAATGTGTTGCGATATTATCATATTTAATTGAAAGATGCCCCTCGTTTGGCCATTTGCCTGGCAGAGCAATCATCAAGCAGGGCACTTGACCATCCCAAGCCTGCTCCTCCCTCCCTGCTCTTCGCCATCCCCAGCAAGGCCCCCATCAGGCAGCAGAGCCACAGGCAGCACATGAGGACTCGACTGCAAAATGAGGGCACGCTAACAAATCTGAAGAGACAGCAAGAATGCCTCGTGATAGTTCACAAGGCTCACACTACCAAGTCCAGGGGATAAATTACCTGAACATCTCTGGATGCACACTAGACTCCCCGAGAGTCCTCCAGTGCCACAGTGAAGGACTCAAATTGCAACCTTTTTGTCCAAACCGACAGAATTTAATTCCCACTGCATAAACTCTTGTTTAAAATATTTCAAAGGGCCACAAGTCACCAATGTCTGTTTTCAGGCCTGTTGTCACATGCAAGTGTCCTTAAAATGGTCAGGAAGGAATGGGGTGGCTGGGGTGGCTGGGGTGGCCAACCCTTCACCCAAAGCCAGACCAGAGAGCTTTTGCTTTCTTTTGTTTCTCTTTGGATGTAGGAAGGGTTTACTCCTTTTGGCTTAGGTTATCAATATGACAAAGCCTCCAAAAAGCTGCAGGTGTTCACCCCATAGCCCGCAGGCACAGGCAGCTGCCCATGCCAGGGATGGTCAGACACCTGGGAGCACACACAGGAACCTTGGGACTCATCCCATAGCTGGCTGGGGGCACTGCCAGGGCCAGGGTCAGAACCCTGAGTCAGAGAGCAGTGGCCAGGAAGGATCCTCGAGGCCCAGGACAAAGCCAGACATGCCCTCACTCTCCTCTGTACCCAAATGGCAGCAGGGACCACCTGGCCCTAAAGGATGGAGCTACCTGAAGGTAGAGGCAGCTGAACAACGACACAAGACTCAAGTCTTCTCAGCAGGCACCTAGCAAAAGTGTATTAGAGAAACACACCTTTTTATAGACTGTTACAATACAGCTGGACATGATTGGTCCTCAATCAACACCCCTCACCATCACTGGTTAATTAGAAACAACATCCCTTGTAACATCTCACAAGTAAACAAGTGAAAAACACCAGGTGCAAAAAGATGGGGTTTAATTCCTTCACTGAGTTTTCTCAAAACTCCACAAAGCAATGCATGAGAACATTTACTCTCTGTCACAAGCCTTGCTACTGTAAAAATTTCTCTCTGACCAAGCTTGTCAGCATCCACAGCAGAGGACACACAAAAACCATCCCTACTCTGCTCCAAATGGCCAGCAGCCACCTAGGAACAGCAGATATCCTCATTACAGCCCTGAACCAGAGCCCAGGGAATGGCTCTGGGAGGTGCCAGCCATGCTGGGCCTGGGGCAGCCCCATGACCAACAGGCGTAGTCAGCATCCCGGGGAGGTACACGGATATCCCAAATCTGTGTCCTGATCGATTCCTATTTATATAGTTACCTAGTTAACCCAGGCTCACTTGCTTGTGACAGTACCACACACAGAAACTGAGGAGCTGACACAAGTGCAGCTGCTGAGCAGGACCAGGACACAGAAACCCCACCATGGGTCTTCCTGTCCATCTTTTATTTCGTGGCCCACAAACAAAACAATTTTTTAAAAGGCCACATTTGCACCTTAGGTAAACACGCCCGAGAGCATTCACTGGATGCAGCACGAGGCAGTGGCAGCCGAGCCCAGGGAGTCAGGGCTGGGCAGCCAGTCAGGCCAGCGAGTTCCTTGGGGGCTGCCACCATTCCAAGAAGCTCCAGGGGAGGCATCTCCCTGCCAAACAATGCTCAGTGGCTGCTGGGGTGCCATTCAGGGCCCCCTGCACTGGTGGCAGGGCCGGGAGCCGGGATGCACAGACAGGCTCCACCCCACGGGGCTGTCTCCAGAGATGTGCCTCCCCTGCAGCCAACACCCCGCGTCAAAGCCTTCAGCACACAGCTGCAGCAACAGCTGCACTCGGCCCTTGCCTTGGGACAAGTGCCACCCTGAAGACACACGCTGTCTGCATAAAACTGATAACATGAACAAAACCCTGTACACGCAGATAAGGAAAGTCTGGCAGAACAAAAACCTTAGAGCAGTTCATCAGTAAGTCACTGGTAATTAAAGTCATTCCGTTTCTCCTCACTATAAGGAAGTGCTGTAAACGGTTCCAAACTTAAATTACATAGCCAATATATTTCTTAGATGTCTATAATTTTTACTGTTTGGGAATGCAGAGTGACAATTTATTTGGCCTTGTATGAAGGCCTGCAAATGCAACTCAAGGCAAAGCTCTGGGGTGAAAACACACCTTTCTTTAAATTACCATTATGCTGTTTCATAAAAACCATTTCAAGAATTACGTAGTCTTTTTAATGTTTCTGCCTAATAACAAATGACAAACAGCACTGGTTCCCATAGGCTGTATTCAATTACTTTGATTTTATTAACAGACTGCTTTCAGTCAGTAGGAACTCCAAGCCACATGTCAAACTAGAACGCCAGATTCTTAAATGATATAACTTAGCATGGCAGTTCAGTCAAAGGAAGTATGCCAATTTATACCATAGCAAAGCCAAGCCAAAAACTGCATCCCATTAATGATAATTCCCATGGGGATTCTGGCCACTGTGGTTACAAACAGCTGACAAAGCTGACGTGTATTATTGCACTATTTGTAAGAATGAGTCAGACATCAGCACAGGGAAATTACTCCCAGCCTATAGATAATTCAGTCAAAAAAGCAGCTTTCATAAAGAACTAAAACCAGTTTGGTTTTCTGTTCACCCTGTTCCAGAGAACACTCAGAATCAACTTCAATGATATTCTCAAAATAATCACAACACACAATATATTATATTATTTTGTTTTCTATTTTTGTTATCCTCTCTCCAAATTTACTACTCAACTGTACTAGTCTTTAGGAAGATCTTCCTCTAATCTTGGACATATTAATTTAAATCTGTTTCTGACTTGAAACTTGCTTTCCCCCCTTTTAAAAAATAAATTGCAGGATGGGAGGACCCACAACAAACACTAAAATAAAACAAGTCCCCAAGGGTGAAAAAAATCCCATCAAGTAACTACTCATTGACAAATCTTTCTCAGCAAACAGTTCAATGAATCTTCAGTGAACATTGCAAAGTACACTTATAAAGACTCTTTCAACTTGTTTGTCATCCAAAATTTGCTCATTTAAATTAGTTTCCTTCTACTTTAAATGTTTGTGTATGGACATCTGTTAAATGTAAGGTTATCTACATCTCAAGTTTGGGATTATCAAGTCAGTTCACTGCCATGCCATTTAAATCTTGAGAGCACTTTAATCAAAAGATCATGTCATCATGCCCTAGCTGATTAATTCAGTAATTCCTTTTCCTCAGTGTGCTATGCTCTAGCACTCAGAAAGCAACCCTAGTATCTAACAGGCAAATAAACATCAGCTTCCAAAAAAGGATGGACCACAATCTCAGTGGGTATTCTGTTTCATCAAAGTTAACAGGATACAACCAATGCAACATTAGTTTTTCATTCACTGATAAAACATGATAAACTTAATTCCAAATTTACATTGCTGTGAAATTCAGTATTTTACTTCTGTGGCAATATGTATCATTTAATAGGATCTTGCTGTGAAATTACTATAGGTGAATACCAGAGACCTGTGGGTGAGTAATACAAGGGAAGTTCTTAACTTAGAAGTACTTACTCATTTTCCAAACCAGATTGTAAATTTTAAACTTGATCTGTCTCCTTTCTTAGAGAAAAAATAAACAAACAAAAAACCCATCCTCATACTTCTGTTGCACCTGTTATCCCTATACAACTTGGAGTCCCAGAGAAGAAAGCTTACTGAATTACCACCAGCCTCAACTCAAATATTCACAATAGTTTACAATAAAGGTAATTGATCAGCAATAGATAACATGCATCAGGCATTGAAGTTGCCCAGAAGCATAGTGATGGTTATTGTGATGAACTTTTAATTAACTATGCAAAGAAAATAATCTTTTAATAAAATAAATAAAAGAAGTTACTAGTCTCAGACACTGACATCCAAATCCTGGAATGGAAAAATTTCTTTCTCTTCTGAGCTAATATATTTATACATCACAGTCCATTGCAGAATATATTGCAATAGTACAACAAGGAGAACAGGATTACTTCTGGAACTAACAGAAACAGAGGTGGCACAAAGAACCTTCCTTTCTCTTATGACATAAAGCATTTTGGATTGCAACATTAATCTACATTCCGGCAGCCTGTGCACCCACGGGCTTGGCCATGGTACCTCATCTGCAGGAGAATGGATCTGTAATCCAATTTCAGCCTGCTTGCTTGCCAGTGTCATTTGCTCCAGTGGGACGCTTTCAGCACACAAGACTGGCCCCAAAATAAGTACTGCTGGGTTTGGGCATAGTACAGCTGTAACCAGAGATTACAAATTCCCAAGAAGGCTCATGTTGGCTCAAACTAGTGTGAGCAGTGGGTACACAGTGCCAAATGCAAATTATGCAGTATTCTAATGGAAATCAAAGAAACAATATCCATGGCTTCAGGGGAAGAGCCACACAGAATACCTTCACAGAATAAGCACACATGCCTTTGTTGTGAAAAAACACATCTGAAAAGATCTGCCAACACTTCTCCCGCACATTTCATGCTGGCGACTGGGGAGGTGCCCATTGCAACAATACGAGGGAGCAACAACCACAGAACCAGAAGTTTTTTGATTCTGTAAAAGAATAACTTCATGTGCTATGAAGGAAGGGTGCCTCCTCCTCCTCCTGAGAGCCAGCTCACAGCAGGGTCCCTAACGCCCTGAGGCCCATGGAGAAGCAGCAGCTTCCTGTGCGAGTTTTCTCTCCAAGGTCAGGATGGATAACAAGAAGCGTAGTCTCCGAGTTCTCAATTGGTTATTATTTCTTACCTACTTCCAGACTCACAAGGTGTAAGTCCCATCTGACAAGCCAGGAAAATGTCTACTCTCTAACCATTACCGAGGTCTTTTAAGTGCTAATTGTCCAATAACGAGATGACACCTATATTATTTATACTTTTAACCCAATGACCCATCACCCTTGGTCTGCACTGCGGATCTTTTCTGCCAATCTCAGAAAACCACCCAAATCTGTGAAGAAGAAGGAAGAAGAAGGTGGAAAAAGACAACTGACCCACACCCAAAAGTCTCCACCTTGGCTCCCATATACTACTATATGCTACAATCTTAAATGTAAGTTTTTCACCCTGTCAGATCACACAAAACCATTCAAACCACACACCCACAACCTCTGTGCTATCACTCAATCTCAGGAGCCTTTTCCAAAGCCTCAAGTCAAACGTGGTGCTTGCTTGAGGGTCAGCACCCTCAGCTCAGAAAACCTGAAATTTTCAGCCTCCAGGATTCCAACAGCTTCCTGTGTTCTCCAGCAACACAAACCACAGCTCCATCCTTACACTGCAACAGCCACACAAAGATGGAAACATTTCTCAAGGACACACTAGAACAAAACAATTGACAGTGACTACAGCATCTGCTCGGCGTAGCCAACATAATGAATTTCAATCTCATTTTAATTTTTATATGTCTAAAGCTATTAGGTCTTAGATATTTGAACTTTGATTATTATGGAAGCAATTAGCACCTATGACCAGAAGGCTTTGCTTGAACAATTGCAATAAGCTCAATATTTTCTGCAGCATAAAAAATAAATACCCTGACACATCTGTAACTATCTAGGACCTTGCAACTGTGACTGTGGTTCACACTGGTGTCCTGGCCTTGTGCCAGACTGCAAAAGCTGGCACTTACTGGCATAAGCTATATGATATTGTATATATGTGTAACTGAAGATTATCTCCTAAGGTATTCTGTAAATTTAGAATTTCAAAATTCAAATATTTCCTGCTGTAGAGAGATTAAATTGGTTTTGAAATTTAAATATTCTTTTCAGAGAAAACCATTTTGGTGCATTATCTCCTAAAAAGACAGCTATAATTAAACAAGTTCAGCTCCAAGTACCCTGAAATGTGGTATTTCTAAAACTGACAAAACAACTTACATTTGTGTTTCAAGATACAGAAGTATTCTGTGGAGCTTTGTGCATCAAACGAATTTCATTAATATATATTGCTTTTTAGTACCTTCATTCAATGCACTACTACTTAATAGAAGTATGCATTTTAATTCTCATCATCTTCCTCAGTTTTCCCCTTGTCTATTTTATCCACAGTACAGTGTGCCCACACAGCTTTCCCCTGGGCTCAGGTGAGCTGCTCTGACCTCTGCAAACAGGGCTGCTGGCAGAGAATGGCAGCTGAACAGCAGGGGACAACAAAACTGTTTTAGAAAGGGCTTGGGGATCTTTCTGGTTCAGCAATACTACAGAAGTACAGATCACCCTAAGAGTGACTGAGCACTCACCTGCACACAGTGTCTGGCCTCCTCAGTACCTCACAAGCTTCCCTTTGCTTTTACAAACAAGGCTGGAAATTCAGAAATAAACAGTGCTTGTTCTTAACCAAGTCACAGAGAGCATTTTTAATTCCTGTATGTTGGCATTTTACACAGTGCTCTTTGAATGCCAATCACTCTCTCTTCCATAACTGAATGAAATATAAACTGTTTAGTGCCTTGTTTTACACTAAGAGGTTTGATTTAGATGACTTCTGCTGATAAATACCATTTGCTAACAAAATCAAGGGCCAATGACTTCCAATTCAAGCTTTTGTTGAATCAAAGGCAACTAATAATGTCAAAGCTCTGAAGCCAAAGAAGGTGCTCGATTCCAATCAAAGGGATTTCTGTTTAAGTTAAAAACATTTTCCCAGGCTCCATATCATGCATTGTCACCCACTTTCTTCACTGAGACCCAATGCATCCACTACAAGGGCAGAACCACAGCAGTAAGAAGAAATGCAATGTACACAGTTGTTGTGCAAGTGATAAAATACATGCACCAAGGGGGGGAGCAAAGCACAACATGCCAATGGATGTTGTGACTTTTCAGACCCTTGCATTTTCAAGGGGATTTTATTGTTTAGGGGTTATTTTCTACAGTCTGCTACCAAAGAAAACGGGCTCAGACACACACATATCCGAGCAAAGTCTGGCTTACTCGGTGCAACCTTTCTGCTCTTACTTACTCATGCAGGACAAAGCAGTGCTGGGAACAAGTCTGTCCACAGACAAAGCCTGGGACCCTGAGCCTTGCTCCGAGGAACTGAGGAGACCCTCTCAACACAAATTGTCAGCACTGGGGCAGGGGGACCTCTCTTCCCAGGTGCCCAGTCTGTCTGCATGGTCCACAGCAATTGGAAGCCTTCCCATGCAGCCCAACAAGTAGGGACCACAGTCCTCTAGTCCTCCTGGGAGTGTGCACACACACACAACTATTTTCAGCATATTTTCACACATCCCTATGAAACTCAACTCAGGCCCTGATCTTCCTGCCAACATGCCCAGCCTTGAGCTCCCTCTGGAAGCAAACCCAAGGGGGACCACAGGGAGAAGGCCCTGCACCCAGGGTATTTCCAGCCCTTTGCTGGCCACAAACATGCAGGGCAGCTCCCAGGAATCCTCCCTGTCACCATTGCTCTCCTCCCCAGGTGGTGGTCTTATTCTCTACACTGAGCTCTTTAAAACCATTTGAGACACACTTACTCAGTGAAAATCCAAAAGGAAACCGAAATAGGCAAAACTGACTTCCTTTAATTTATATACATATATTCAGAGCAAGATTGCTCCACTATACACAGAAAACAGACATATACTTTCTTCTATGAAGTAGTTAAAGCAGAAACATGAACCTGACCATTTTTAGATGGGATGTAAGAACTTCCTGAATAACAAGATGCCCTTTACTTGAACTACGGCTTGAAAAACATCACCAGTGCAAATGCTAAGGAAAAAACAAATACCACCAACGTATCTGACAGGACATAACTTCCACTGCTCTCAGTACACATTATTCTTACAATGCCACTTTAGCAGTAAGCAAATAAAGTTATGCCAAAATACATCCAACACAGCAAAACTGAACACTGCAGAAGATACTATTTAAAGGAGGCTCAGTTAAAGATTAATTCAATTGCTTTACTCAATTTATATTCTCCACCTAAGACTCCTGGACATCAGGAAATGAAGCATTATGATGCTTTAACAACCTTCTGCACTTGCATCTACCCTTCATGTTTCTATTAGATCCTCTGCAGTCATATAAAGTATAAATTCTCACTGACATAAATGGGTTTTCCATGCATGTAATTAAAAAACTCACATGCAAGAGAGACTCTTTCCTAAGCTGAGAGCAGCCAGTGTCAAGCACCCTGCAGTGAGAGCTGCCTGAGGGCTGCTGCCATCCTGCACAGCTCATCCCACCTTGCTCACAGCAGACCCACAGCAACACTCAGAAGCTTCATAAATACAAGGCAGGACCTTGCCATATAAGCAAATTTTGAAACACAAATGACATGCAACTCTCCATTTTCAGTGTTAGAACAAGATTCAGCCAAAAAGGTCATGTTTCAAGGTTTCTGCAAGCAGTTTTCTCTTCTACAACTTCAGGATTCATCTTTTTCTTTTTTTCTTTTCCTTTTATTTCTATAACACTAAACAAAAAGTAAAAAACATACTTCATCTTTATATAGTATTCTTGTTGGGTGATTAGTTTATTTTGATGCACATCACCTTTGGAAAACATGTCATTACAGCCTCTACATCTCTCACCAACCAGCACTTTATCTATATCTAAATATAGTGAAGGTACTAAGTTTTGCCTCATGCAAGAAGTCACGTGTGTCCTTTTGGTTCATTTTATGAGGGGAGAAAGAAGCAGAAAATCTCTCAGTTCACAATACAAAATAAGTAATGCTTAAGATAACAGTAGAAGGCCTTTAATAAAGCAAGAAGAAAAAACCCTCTGTGCTTCCAACCCAGATGAAACACAGTAGGCTGGGGAGTGATGGTACACTTAGCTTTTCTCACTTGTTTAATTTGTTTCTTTATTAAAGTTAATGGTCATCTTAATATTACAGGCCTACAAAATGGTAATGAAGACCAGGTAGCTAGTGGGACTTATATTTACAGCTGCACTGAAAACAATCATCTTTGACCATTCTATAGATGCAAAGAGAGCACTTTTTTTGAGTTTTATAAGCATAAAGTGAGGTGGTTTTAAGAATAAGTGCAGCTTCCAATCAGCTATGGTTTCAGTAGCCAAAAGAGCAATAAACATTCAACAGGAGTAGGCTTTTCAAATTATTTGTGGAAATTTAAGTAAAACCTAAGATTTTTAGCTACCCATTTATGTCATCTGAATTTTACCATCCCAGAGAGACTATGGATGCATTTGCAGCCATTTTGAGTCAACAAGACACAAAGCCAGTAGAGTACCTTGGTACTGACACGAGGGACGGCGTTCTTGTTGCATTTTGTCTGATTCAGTATGGAGACACAAAACCAAGCCATGACAGTAACACAATTACAGGGCAGCAGAGGGAAGCCATTCGCCCGCGCTTCAGCGACCCAGAGCTAAAACTTCAGCATTGGGGACCAACGAAGGGGAAGAGGAATAAGACTGAAATTGCTACCACCAAAACCATGCTGTATGGGCTGTTTGAAACCGGGAGGATGGCTCATCAACTTAAACATTTTCTAGATACTGAAAGGCCCCCAGGCCCAGCAGATGCTGCACCCCTGAATGCTCAAGCAGTAACAGATTTGGCCACCGCAGGCTGCACTGATAAGGATGGGGCACCAGTGGAAGAGGTTGCATAGACTAGAAATGCTGGAGAAAACAGCTTGGAAAAGTCTGGTCTACAGGGAAAAAAGTATCAACATTGTAAGTTTTGAAAATGGAATGACCAATAAAAGCAACAACACAGCATTACTAAATTTGTCATAGAGGCATGTAGGGTAGGGTAGAAATGGGGTATTTTGCAAGTATGTGGTAAGAGACAGTTCTGCTGCAAGGCCTTTGCAATCAAAATTAACAAGGCAGAAAACCAAAAAGAGGCAGTAATATCTGAGAAGACATTGTTCTGAAATGACTCTCTTACACCAGAAATTAGAATCAGACCGAGGAGGGCAGTTTTAAGACAATGTTTCTTTTTCTTTTTAATGTTATCCCAATGAGAAACATTGTCATTCTAAATCTCATAATAAAACTCAATCTTGGTCTATATTTGTCCTGTAAGGTTATTATGAGCTCTACCTGATGTCCTAGGGTGACTTTATGGTGCTGAATTGTATCCCCATTCAGCTGTTTAACTTCCAGTCTCTGCTGCACATGCTGTTGCTCGAAGCATGTGAGATAATTTCACGTGTGTGGAGATTGATTAGGAGGGCCCATAGGTGATGGAGTCGTCTCTCATGGTAAAAGCTACTTTTGAGAAAAGAAGAGAAATGGGAGAAAGACAGAGACACAGAGGGAAAATGAAAACTTGGCAGCAGCCAGCAAAGCCAGAAAAGCAGGAACAAGGACACCAGGCTGTGGTTTTGCTGAAGGGGCCAGAGCTGCTGCTGGAGGGCAGGCACAGGTCAGGACGTCTCAGGCACTGCTCAGCTGTCCCAGAAAACACCCCAAATCCAGTTCATAGGTTGACAAACGTACCAGCATCAGGTGTGCCCCAGAGTTACCCCAGTCAAGCCTGGTGTCCAACTGCTGACACCACACTGGTGCCACAGAAGCCCAGCTGTGGCCTTGGCCCCACTGTCATCACCAGCCTACAGCCAGCTTAATAAACACTTTCTTTTTGCTTTGGGAATGAAGCTATTAAGCTATTCTGAAAGACCAAACTCCATTTATTTCTATTACTTCTTGTCTACTTTTAAATCTCTATCAGTATGTGCAACACTTGGTTTTAAAACACTATTACCCCACAAACGGCATTTATACAAATGGTTAAACAAAATTTTTATCAATCTTAAATTAAGATACACCATCACAGAAGTTTCCACATCATACCTTCCACAAAGCCTGAATTAATAAGCTCACCAAATCAATCCAATAAGACAGGCAAGCAATGAGTATCCTTCCAGTAAATGCCACTTAATATCACTAAAATATATTTTCCCATTTCATTAAAGCATACTCATAAGAATACAATTATTTGCACTGTTTATGCTCCTCTCAGCCTCCTAGGCTGCTGAGAATAGCTTGTCCACTGGTGGGAACTGGAGGAATAAGATTGCCTGACCCGGTGCTGATTATTCAGCACTGACTTCACTTTGTAGAGTCTTCCACTAAAAAAGGAAAGAAGATTAAACCTACTACACCACTTTAAAACTTGCAGACAGAATTTTTAACCTCTGTCCTTTTGCATTACTGCACCAGTGCCTGGAAAAGCTACAGCAGCAGAGAGAAAGTCATCTAGGCAGCTCCCTTCGTGCCACCATCATGGCTCAAAGGGACAGAAATCAAGAAACATTAGAATCAATATAAGCCGATTACAACATTAAGGAAGAATAGACCACGCAGAACTTAAACAAAAGCTGTTAAAAGGCATGGAGAAAGCAGGCATTTCTGACTAGAGAGTAACTTATTTTCTGGAGATACTCCAGATTTTGCGTTTCCATCTGGTGGTACTTAGAGCTGGGATAATGAAAAGGAGGTTTCCAGCTGAAACACAGTAGTACCCATGTGACATGAAACACCTACGAGCAGGACAGCCACAGTCTAATTGAAATTCTTGGGATCTGAAGAAGGCTTGCTTTTTTATACACACACATCTAAATCACACTCATACCTGAATGCAAAACACGCTCTACAACAATAAAATCAAATCAGAACCTGGGACTGAAAGTGTGGTCCACCTACTAACAAAAGATTTATTCTCACTCTTTTTTGTCATTCCTCAGGAATGGGTGGTTTAGCTTAAGCTGAGACTTGCCATTTACAGGTATACAATCAGCCAGCTGAGTTTTTCCATTCTTCGGAGCAGCTGCCAACTATAGCCCTTGGTGATGCAGCATTCATAAATGCCACACCCACTGCAAGGAAGAGGCAGGATGCACAGAGGTCCCCAGTGGTGTGTCCCAGGGAAATGGCAGCTCTCTGGGCACTGCATCCCAGTGCCCTGCCTCAGCATCCTCAGCTGAAGGAGGACGAGAGGCTGCAGCTCCCCAGACCTGCCTCCCGGCTGCCGTACACCGCGGTTCAAACAAAGCAAATGGTACCCCAGGAAAAAGCACAGGCTGAGGACTTCACTGCACCCAGAAATCCTGCTCTGGACTAGGCTGTCTACTGCATGGGGCTGCACCACTGATCCCAGGGCTGTCACTCCCCATTTGCAAACAGAGCTGGTGGGCAAAGGAGGGCAAGAGGATGACCTTTGGGAACCATGGCCCCCAAGTCAACCCACCTGAAGGAGCAACCAGCACCACAAACTCCCAAATGTGTGCACCTAAAGCTCTGTGCTGCAAATCACTGCTAACGCTATGCATTTCTTCTGCTTGGGGAAATCATGCCCATCAGCCTAGAAGGGTGGGAAGCACAACAAGCACATCACACCCAAGCAGGCAGGTGCAGACACGCAGTTACAGAAGGAATGAGTCTTAAGCCTTCTGTTATAAGTAAAAAATACATTTGAAAAACCACGATGGCAACAAAATTGCATCAGATGTGGAACTGGACAAGAAAGAAAAGCTCTCTGAATTTGTTCAGTTGTTTAACTTTGCAGATTTGGTGGAAGTTCCCCTAGATTACTTCAAACTAGACATTTCCCTGCTATTCTTAAAACCATCCCATTGAATTACTAAATGAGATTAGATCTCAGCAAAAAAGGTTTTTTTATCAAGATTCAGCAGCTAACTGCAAATGAAAGCAAAAAGAGAAGCCTGCCTTGTGATGAAAGGACAAGTAAAAGAGCAATTACATCAGAAAACCAATGGGCAAACCTCTAAATAGCAAAGCAAATGCATGTTTCAGGTTCTCATAACAAGATGGTGTCAGCTGAGACTTATGTTAAAACTGTGCAATAAAATTAGATGTCTGGAGCCTCTGTCAGATGAATGATGCTATCTCATTAATGGGATTACATAGAAAAATTGGAGGGATTTCAGTCAAGAGGAATAAAATGATTAAGGATCAAAAAAGCATGACTCATGAAAGCAAGTAGAAACTGGATGCTGTGCTCTTGCCTGAAAAGCTCAAGTCTCAGAACCAGACAGGCCTGGTGGTACCAGCAACACCACAGCATCTCCTGCCTTACATCCAGAATAAAAGGAATAAATCAGACCTGCCAGAGCAAAAAATCATATTATAAAACTCCAGCTTTTTTATGGCAATGCTACCACTGTATCAGTCAGCAAAAATTAATAATTGGAGGGCAAAGAGGACAGGAAAGTTAATTACCGATTAACAGCTGGCAGGAAGAATACATTTAGTAAGGAAAAAAAAGGGGGAAAAGAAAGAGGTTGTGACTACAGAGACTGGGAAAATTGAAGCCTTTCAGTTAACAGGAGAGGATTTCTTAGCCACAGGAAAAACATACACATGGAATCATCTTCCCAAGGCAGGTACTGAAAATCACAACAGCTGAATCACCTGAAGAGGGCCTGGCCACTACCCCAGAACCATCATAAGACTTCAGCACTGACAGGAGGTAAACTAGCTATAGGGGAAGGGGAGAAGGAGAAACACTGCAAGAAGGCAAACGGGAGTGTTGTGGTAGCAGATGTTCTCTAGTCAGCACTACTATGCTATAATGCAGGAAAAATAAATGAATAAATAAAAGAGATCTAAACATAGAATGAGATTCTCTTCACTGGAGGATTCAACATCTCTCTGCAATTCTTTTCCAATTGAAGGACTGTAAGTTGAATAAAAAGCTTCATTTAAATTCTATACACATTAACAAAGATAAACTGCTTTCAGAAAGCATTATTATGCCTGACCTCTCTCACTGGGGGTGAAAGCCAGATACTTTGTGAACCATTTTGATCATAGATAATATTCCCTGAAAATTCATTAGATGCCAACATAAAGGACAAAGGAAAGCATCACCATGGAAGAGCAGATGCTGTGAGCTACCATACAAAGCATATTGGGGTCGTTTCTCCTGCATTCCTCTGCATCAGCACAGGGCAGCTCTGCTTCAACACCCAGCAGCAGAGTCCTGTTCCAGGCTGCTGTGACAGGCAGAGTCAAACACTTGGGAAGTGACACTTCCCAAGAAGAAACTTTGCTGAGGAAATACCAGGCCTGGAGGTGTCCAAGTACAGTATGCCAAGAGAAACGGGGGGAAGCAATTTCTTCCAACCCCACCTCACTCACATCAGATCCCCCAGCAGGGAAGAGTGTGTGTGCATGTGTTTGTGTACACACTGTGGCAGGGAAGGGGTTTAGGACATTTAACTGCACTTTGGATCTTATCCAGCACACACAGCATCAAGCAGAAGCTCCCCTGGAGTTAACACTTTACAGAGCAGGGGAGTCTGCAGCCCAGTTCTCTCCGTTTTCACGAAGACCCTTGAGGGCAGGTCAAGCTGGGTGAAGGAAAATTGGCTGCCAAGCCTCAGCTGGCAGCACAGGCCAGACTGGTACCCAGCTCAGTCTGCAGGGCTGCCAATGGCTCTGCAAGGCCAGGCGAGCTCTGTGATCAAGGAAAATGACTCCAAGAAAAGATACAAACAGAGCAGATTTGTTTCCTATTTTTATATGGTTTCTTACCATAAAAGAATACACTCAAAGCTCTTAAGCCATTAAACTTTTAGAAAGAGGAATAGCCTTTGCAGAAGCTCTGCTTTGATGTAACTGGGCAAATTGATTTTGTTTCTTAACCAAATCAAGGCACTGCCCCTCTTCTGCCTTTTTTATCTTTAAAAACCCAAACAAAGAAAAAAAAACCCACCCAAACTAACCTTGAGTTTTAAGCTGCAACACTAGCCCTTACAGAAATAATGTCAGTGTTTACAATCAGCAGTTCGTCACAGGCTATTAGAAATCCTCCACAATTTGCATCATGCCATGTAACCCAAACCTTTTCTTCCTGAAGCTCAAAATTTCTCATCAGAAATGGTCCATGATTTTTTGATTCAGAAACTTTATAGTAATAGTAGCAGTTAATGGAATTTTCAGAACTGTGTTGGTTACTTAGAGGGCTCTTTAGAGTTCTCACAATCACATGGGACACCTCCACAGTGGTCTCACTCCCTCAGTTTATACTTCCGAGTACCTTGCATCCAGTGTGAGTCCGAGTCTTCATGAGAGGGGTTGTGGTGCACAGCTCAATGGCTTCTGGTTCATGGAAGATCACTGTTGGGAGAGGCTCCTTGCGAAGAGTCAGGACATTCAGCTTAGTCTTTAACATGGTCTGAAAGTGCTAAACAGAAAAAGAAAATAAATTACCTCCAGTTCTAGTGCAGCAAAATGAGAGTTAATAACTGGCTGTGTCTGCATGTTTCACTTGCTGCTCAATGCCTCGCAAACTTTCCTGAGGAGAGTTAACAAGTTCTATGACTTGAGAACATTCATTACTATCAGCAGTGTAGAGACTATTTTTTATTAAAAAAGATATACACACACAAAGTGAAAGGATTCATTACGATTCACATTTGTTCCACAAAGGGTCTAAATTCAACCTCTGACCATTTGCAAGTATATAATAAAGCTGTTCATGGACCCAGTTCCTCTACTAATGTCCACAGGGAGAAAGAACAGGGGATCAAAGACCATTAAAAGAACTATGGATTCATCCATCCTTGTTCTCCTTCCTCTGTACTTAAATCTCATCCCACTGACCTTTGTAGATGTAACCATTCCCACTGAGCTGAATCCCTCATTGGTTTGCCTTTGTCATGTGAATTTTATATTCTCTTCCTTTGTAAGCAATAGTTCCTGCAGTCTCCAATGTAAATGTCACCCTTGGTACCAATGAACAGATGTCACTCAAATCTTGTCACTTTCTTAAACAGACTCCCCAGGTTTAGGTGAAGAACTATCCAAGCGGACAGCAGTCATCAAATTAAAAGTTTCTCAGCAATTGCTTAGAGTGAGTAGAGTCAATGCTTGAAAGACTTCCAAATCAATTTTGTGGAATCAGAGAGTCAAGAGAAATTTTTTAACATTTAGATGTTTCTTTGAACTGACCTTCATTTGAAAAACTGAACATTTTCACATGCTACTTCTTGTCTAAGGGAGAAAAAATGCAGATATGAACCAAATCACAGTAGTAACACGCCACAGCACTGTCTAGTGAAATATGACTTTATCAAAACTTCAGAAGCTGACTCTTATCAAGCAGCAGTTATTAGACGTGTGTGCAATGACTCCAGATTACTTTCATCAAAACTCAACCATTTGTTCTGACTTTTGATAGGAGATTCTTAACTTGCTTTGCAGCCACCCCTTTTCTCAGTCTCCACTTTACTTCTGCAAGGCAGACAAGCATTACAGGGTCTGACTTGCAGAAAAAGAGATGTTAAGTGCTTTCCCAGAACCATGCAAGCTCTATCAGAGCTAGAAAACCAGCGCAGGTCCTTGTTGTTCAGTCTTGTACTTTAGATGAAGAGAGTGTCTATTCAACATTTTATTTATACACAGGGGATGAATCAAATATTTAGATACAATGCTGGTTTTCTATGGATTTTTTTGTGGATATGAATACTCCTTTGAAAATAAACTTGCTACCAGATTATAAATACTTTATCATGTGCAACTGAAAGCCTGTTGATACACTTTTGTAACAGTTTAGTCCTTAGTTTGTCAATGCTTAGGTCTGTTAATTGTTATGCTACTGGAAGTACAGCACTTCAAACACTCTTAGAAATATGTTCAAGGCATATACACAAATAGTCTGTGAAAATAGTACTTGTTTACCTACTTCACACATGAAGTTACAGCCTGTTAACAGCAATACTTTAGGGCCTCTGTGGTGTTTGTGCAAGCATTCAAGTTTTCATCCCAGTGAAGTGCTCTACTCGTACTATTTTTCATCTGCTCATATTACATGTTACTCCATTCACTCTCCAGCAAAAAAGTACTCCATTTAAGTTGATTATACATTAAAGAATATTCTCTGACATGTTTCTGAAGATAACAGAGCTCTTTGACAGCTAGGATTACTAAACTGACTGAGAAAACCTATTTCATTTTACCTTTAGGTTGCAATTAACAGCCTTTTGTTTGGAGTTCCCAGGCCTCTCCAGTGGAGTTGTTGGCAAAGGCTGAACAGCAGGTAAAGAGCCACGAGGAGTACAAAGCAAGTGAGGGTTTGAGATGCTGTGTTTGAAGGAGCAGCACTGATTACCAGCTGCAGTGCTGGGCTTGCTGGTCCCACTGACTAACTGCTCTCTACTGCAGCTTGACTTGATTTCATCCATTGGCTCTAGGTCTGCTAACCTGCTGCTGAGGCTGTATTTCTGGAAGAGAAAATATGCAGAAGGCAAAGGGTGCTGGAGCTCAGGCCCAGCCATGCACAGGTCGCAGCAATTTCCCCTGCGAACAATCCCTTCTCAAGCCTGGGGAAATGCTGCCTCTGGGGCTTTCTGCTGCTGTCTTGTTGATGCAGGGGATGGGAGAAGAAGGCAGAGATGGAAAAAATGTACTATTAACCTTAAGTCATAGTATTTTCCAAGTGAGCCACTTTTGGATCAACAGAGATAATGGTTGTGAAATAATCAGGTTGAAGAACCTGTGCTAGCATTTAACTTTTCCCTCCCTTGAGTACTGAAAGAGTTCTATTTCCATAAATGATCTGTTTAGAGGGTTTCTCCAGTAAAGAATGGCGCTTCCATTAGACAAGAGATGTAAAAAAGTCCATTTAGCCTTCCTGAGCAGTGAGCTTGGACCTGCAAAATGGTTCTTCTCCTCTGCTGACATCTCTATAAACTTCAACGGGACTACTGACAGAAAAGGCACAATTTGACCAAAATGAAGAAAACTGTGGCAATTATCTATCTTCTTTTTCATATTGTAACAACCACATATACAATCTTAAACAAGGAAAAGCCTTCTCTGTATTTTACAAAGGCAATTCAATACTTGTATGAGCAGCAAGTTGGAGTGGTTGGGTGCCAAAAACACGAGAGCACAATTGGCAGCAAACAGCTGATTAGTTGCCAGAGAAGTGCAGAAAGGATTGGGGGTGGATGCAGAAATAGCCTTTGCTTTGGCCCACAGGGCTAATGCAGACCACGCTGTGCTCTCTGCACAGGTCATGTGATGGCTGCCATAAGAAAATCAAATCTCTGCCAGCAGACATCATGCAGGGAGCCCCCAAATAAGCACGTTATTTAAACACATGCCTAACTTTCACTATGTGAGCAGTCACAGGAAAGCACACGTGGGTAGTCAATGGGATTATTCATGTGCTTTAAGCCAAGAACAGGATAAAGTGCTTCACTGAACCCGTTTCTTGGGTTTCCACTCCAAACTGGCATCTCCTGCAGAAACTGTTGGCAAAAGCTGACCTATAACAGTAGCCAACGTATTTTTTGAGAAGAGGCATTCACTCTCCACTGCTGTGAACTCAAAATATTTCTTTAAAGTGTTTTAAGTTCACAAAGTTCTTGAAAAGCATGCCTTTGGCAACCAAGTGAATAAAGTTTCAGGGAATATTATACCATTCACATTTCATGTGCCAGAACCACTCAGTTCATTTGGTGGCTCTTAGACTGAAATTCATCATCAGAAGTTCTTAGCTGGCATGATTATACCAACAGCTCAAAACTACACATCATCCATTCTTTATCCATTCAGATGCTGCTACTGATATGACTTCATATTTGAAAGAAATGCAAGGACATAAAAGTAAGAAACTGGCAGTAAGTTTAAAAATACCTTGAGCAAATGAAAATACCTTAAATGCCAAAGAAAGCATCAGACCTGTAATTAGCACTGTATTTTCCTAGTTGCTGAACATTGTATCATTCAGAGCAAAATTTAACCAATGCTGCCAATAACACTGGACAATTATCTTAATTCAAAACCATAGTTTTGCTTGTTCAAGGATTCAAGACCCATCAGTTTATTTTACTTAGTTTACCCATCTTGATGGCATCCTTTCCCCGTGCTGAAGAAAACCAAATGGTGCCTAATTGGTAGCCCAAACCCATAACTGGCAAAGACTGTCACTACAGAGGTACTGCCTCTTGCCGCCCTGGTGACTCTCAAAGTGCTCCCTATTTCAATGAAAACTCTGCCAACACTAACACTCTTAGCTACCACTTAATTGAACATAAGAATCAAGAACTTCTATGTTGTTTAACATATATTTTGTTATCAGCTCAACAGTCACGCATTAGCCTAGATTAACTAGTTCAGAACATTCAACTTCCAAATTTTACGTGCTGCATTTTTAGTTCAGGCACAACTTCTGTTGTGGTTAAAACTAAAAATTAACAGCATTTGGGTTTTGGTTTAGTTTGTCAGCAAAAATACAGTCACTTCCAGAACTCAGGCCAAATATCTTGGAGAAAATAAGTATGATTCCATGCAAGGAAACATGACTTGGAGGAGAAGATTACGCACTGAGATTTGTAATAATAATGCTCTTTATCTTCAGGTCTTGACAAAACAGTCACTACTGTTCACAATATTAAGTATTCAGCAGCCAGGTCTAGTGGATCTTTTAATTTTCCTGACAGAAATAAAGGCCCAAATTCAAAAATCTAAGAAAGGGTTATATCTTGGATAGGAGTATAAAAATAAATGTCGAGAAAGAGGGGATTGTAACTCATTGTAATCTGTAATCCAGCAACAGGAGTTAAGCAAAATAAATACATTTTACAGGTTGACTGGGTTGCAACATGGTGACTGAAAGAAAAGTCTTCAGCACCTTAGCCCTCATCTTCCATTCTCTCCTAACATCAGCATTACAATCAACACATGACTGTGTAAACTGGCATCACATTTCCACATGACCTGTAGTTGGCCAATTTTGCCAAAGATGCACATAGACTCCAAACCCAAAAATGACAGAACATCAACTTATGAAAAAGAGTTATTCTAAAAGTTCAAAGACTCTGAAAGAGTGATCTGCCAGAACAAGAAGCAGTCCTTTGGGCAATTCATCCTTTTACAGCACCTACAAAGGAATTCCCAGATGAAATCCATGTTAGTGCATCAGCAAAAGATGAAGGGAAATTCAAAAATAATCTCTGTAATTTACTATTTCAGCATAAGTACCTCTTTACCTCTGAAACCCATTTAGTTCTGAAATGAGCCCAGAACTTTCAAACAGCATCCCACAGCAAGATAAAGCAGCCTAGGAGAGGAAAGACACAACGAATTGAATTGAACTGCAAGAGAATTTTAGAAAGTACGAACGTTTCTTTTTGCCTGCTCCCAGAGGAATACGACTACCAGCATATCCAGTCTCTAGGTACAAGAGGAGATGGCAACACAATAGACTTTCAGCACCGTGGTTACCCCGTGAGTTACGTGAGCACAGCTGTGAACTGAGGACCACCCAACCCCAAGCCTACAGCTTTTTAGCAAAGAAAGAATTCTGATCTATATGAAAACTGATCCATTTCAAGGCTTTGTTTTGTTTAAATCCAATCTGTCCAGTACAGATAAATGTCATCTCTGATTCATTTCTTGTTAAACAAATACTGCTAATACAGTTTAAATGCTTTCCCTCCCCCACATTAAACTATATTGTGCTTTATTTATTTATCCTTTAGTAACAGTTCATATAAACATTGTACTGAACACTGCAATAAAACCCTCTACAGAAGGGATGGAAGCAATTTATCATGATAAAGTCAGAAATCATCCTGTCAGCAGCCTGCTCTGTAACACAAAACTGACTGGCATGCACAAACCCAAGACCATGTCATGGTCAGATCCATCCCAAGCAACCTTCTTGAAACCAATCCAACTCCAGAAATCTGGTTATTAAAAGCTTACCTCATCTATCATCTCAAGACCTATGCTTTGCCAGCCTATCAAAACAAATCCATTCAATCTCTTTCAGGTAATAGATGCTATTTATGTGAAAAATCATATAATTATGTCTGAATTTTCACCTTTCAATCACAAAGAAGTGGCAACATGCAGAAATAGTAAGACAGGCTTGCCTGCAGGCACCAAAAGATACATTTTGTAAGTAGAGGTGCTTGAAGAGGTCCAAGGCACAACTTGGCATGACTCAGTGGGCTTAGGGCATGGCATCCCCAAGAATCTTGGGACAAAGCATCTGGGAAATGTTCCACAAAACAAAAACAAAAACCAACCAAAAAACCAGAAACCAACCAACCAAGCAAACTTTTGCTCCCTCTCCATATGTCCAATGACCATGCCTGGTTGCACACGAGAGACTCAGCCAGTCTGTGCCACCATTTCCCTTCTCATGTCCCCATGCTCCTTCTACCCTACCCAGCAGACAGCACAGGAGAGAGATGGGGTGGCAGAGAGTTTGGGCACAGAAAGGAGTAATCTGCATTTGACAGGATAAGCTCTAATCTTTATGTCAGGACAGCAAGAAGATGATGGCATCAAAGCAAGCAGAGCATGAGACTTGGGAAAGGAAAGCACCAGGAGAGGCAGCACTACAAGCAATGCCACCAGGCAGGGCCCCTCCGGGACTTCTCCTGCCATTACTGAGTGTAAGAAGGGAGTCAAGGATAAAGCTCTGATGGAAAAACCTGTAGGATACAGAAACAATAGATACATGAAAGGAAAGGCAACACAAGTCTGCAAATAGAAAAGCATGACAAAATATGTAGGAAACCAAAATCAGCTGAGTGTCAAAGTTTTCCAGTGAAGATGCTACTGGATCTTTGCATGCAAGTACCACGAATTATTCCATCTCACTCTGACACCAGCTTCTTGGGAATATTCTTTTTCTTGTGGTGGCAAGACATATCTCTTAAAAACACATAACTATCAAGATTTCATAAATAGAAGAGGCACTCTTCATCAATAGCTGTGATCCCACAGCTCCCTGTGTGACAGTGCTCACATTGCCTTGTTTTCTTAAAAGTTTAAAGAATTTCTGTTTCCTCACCATTTAATTCATGTGAAACGTTTTGTTCTCAGACCCTGTGTACTTCAAGTTTGCTCTGGCTGAATGCCCCCGTTCTGTTGCCAAGCTCATGCGATTCCGATCAGCAGGATTGCTGCCCAAACAAAACACAGTCCCAGATACAAACACCCTCCAAACTGCAGGGAACTTCAGAGCCAGATGAGAATTTCATGACTGATCCACTAACATCTATCATCAGTCAAACCAAACCCCAACCTAAACAAAATAAAAGTATACAGGATATTCAGAGACCAAGTTCCCAGTTTAGCCACAACTGTTCAGAACCTAAAGCCTCACTACAGAGATTCACATCAGAGTATGAAGGAAGGAGTCAATATTTCAGGACACCCAAAATCATGAAAATAAAACAAGACCTCCCTAAGCCATAAGTGAAGGAGGAAAAAAAAATCACAGTACCACAGTAAAACGTTCTTTCATCAGTCTCTACATTACACTGCTTAAATTCCCAGGCTAACATTTCAGTGGAAATTAGGCACGTTGGATAGAAGACAAACATCTAAATATATCTGTTTGGATTTGGGCTGTTACAGTCTTTTACCTACTGATGACTGTTAAATATATTTTGAAATAAGCTGTAGTTTCCAATGCCTGGTGTTCATGGCATATTTTACAACAGAACATTTTTTTAGCATCAGTAGAAATAAAGCATAAAAACCCTTCACCAATATATCAACACAGCTGCTCTCACAAATTACTACTACCAAAACGTTGGCCTCAGAAATTACTCTTAACTCTCAAATTCTAATAACTTTGTCACAACTGAACTAGTTCTGGAATTTTAAACGACATAGCAGTTTCAAAGATACCAGAATTTCTCAGTGGAAGGAGAAGAATTTATGAGCTCCAGCATTTTTCAGGACAAATGACAGTCAAAATACAAGTTCAAGACAAGGCAAATGGTTTAAAAAAAAAAAAATAAAAGAAAGAGTAGAAATAAATTAAGAAATAGGAGCTGACAAGAAAAGAAAGAACAAAAGAGAACACGCAGCAGCATAGATACGTCAAGTTCATTCACTTTGATTTTGAGCTGACCCCTAAGCTGCCTTCCAACATATTTTTCTCCTAACATGAGTTTCCAGTACATGTATTATTTGGTATAGTTGGCCCAATATTAAAACAATGGAATCCTGCAGCATGAAGGCAGCTGTTGCTTTTTCAGTTTGCCCTTGGAGGCTTTCCAATAATTTCTGTGTCAGAGGATGCTTTAAAAAGTTTTTTCTCCTCACTCTGTGCCTGGCACAACAAGCCCATCTCAGACAATACCTGCCAGACAGCCACTGCATTCTCCAGTGCAGCCCTTTCAAAACCAGTGTTCCACTCTCTCACTCCTCTCCTTCATTTTTTGCAATAAATCAATAACTTGGTAAGCAGTTATGTAGTTCACTGACACCTCCCTTGCCTTGCTAAGACTTATTTCCTGAGACAGGGATAGGGACTGGGTGACAAAGGCACCTGCTACAAACAAGGAGTCTGCCCTGATTATTTGCTACAAGTAACACTTAATACTGTGGAGAAACAAAGTGTACAAATTCTTGACAAAAAAGGTTATGCATTGCTTAAATATAAATCTAATTCATTTCTGGTCTAATTAATTATTGTATTTACAGCTGTAAAATAATGAGAATCCATTCCTTCCCCTAAAGCTATTTTATCACTTAGTCCTTTGATGCTACTGTACAGCACTGCCCCTTCCAGGTGAGAACCACCCCAGGATTTAAACCTGGCATTCCTGAGGGTCTCTGAGAAGAGGTCCTCCTATTTCCCACGGACACAAGCCACTTCCAAGGGAATGGACCTGCATCTTTAGCAAGTCAGCTTTTTTGGGAAGCCTTCCTCATGATGAAGAAGCAGCCTGGTGGCTTTAGCCTTCCCTCCTGCCATGCATCCCCATGAGCACCATCAGTGTCTGCCCCAGAGCACCCCCAGGGACCTGTGTCTGGCCAGCACTACTGTCCCATCACAAGGAACTTCCCCAGCCCTGACCACACTCACAGGCACTTCATCTCCTGCAACACTACTCCTTTCCCACCTCCAACAGCAAATTATCCACCACAGGGGAACTCTGCCAGGATTTAGAGCTATATAACCCTTTGAGCAGACAACGCAGAATATAGATGAAAATTGGGTCCCACTGCAGTGCAGATATATAGCCACTACCCCAGGGCAACTTCACACAGTAGGTCTTTCCACTTCTTTGAGCCATGAATAAAAGTAGTTCACTAGAGAGCCTACATCAGAAACGAGGGATTCTACAGAAAGTGATCAAAAATACCTTTCTACAAACTGTCTCATTAATTCAGCAAAACTTTAGAGTTGGATAATTGACAGGATTTGCACCAAGAAACCTTTACAAAAGAAAAATCACACCAACTCATTTACATTCCTGTTTCTCCTGCAACTACCCTACTTGTTAAGCTGAGCCAAAACAGCCAGATGCAGAATTACTCTGCTTTGTCCAGTTCAGAAGGAGTCAAGCGAAATGGAGCCCATGGGCAGGACAGCCCTCCAACATCCACACCCTGCAGATATAAAAGTTAAATCTGCATAGCGTTTTCAAGGTTTTTCCAAAAGTAATTAATCTTTTCTGATGCTTCCATTTTTCTGGTTTTCAAAGGACCTTTCTGTAGCACTTGACAAGACAGAGATTAAGCTTCTGACTTCTTGCAATTTAGTCTTTCAAACTCAGAGATACTCAGAAACTCCAGCTTCTCTACAAAAACCTCCATTTCTTCCTCTTTACTTGTCAGCAAAGTTCAGATAATTTTGCAGAAGCTTAACTAATCCCTCAGCTGAGTATTAAGTGCTCAAAATGCTAGTGGTTATAGATATATGTACATATCTACAGTTCTAAGAACAAAGTGGGGGGGGGAAAAGGGAAAAAAAAGCAAATCCCTCCAGAAAAGAAGTAAAATATGCACCATGAGATTCAACCAGATGCCCTTATCCCCTCAAGGCATGGCTAATACACTATCTGCCAGTACATATGGGACCAATTAAAAAGAGCTAACTCCCCACACAGGCGCTGCAGCGTCACTCTGGAGGAACCCACAATCCATTAAACAAACTCATTCCAAGTAATTCCATTCTGGAAACACGTGCTCATTCATAACCAAATCCCAGTCTTTAGGAATCCCATATGCAATGATAAAAACAACCCTGCATCCACAGAAATCTCTGGCAAAACAATCTGAAGTTCAACAGGAACAGAACTACCCTCACCTTTACTCCTGCTTTACATGTGCTACTACCTGCACCCACATGAAGAATTATTGCCACTTCTCAGAGAAGTAACTGTCTTGCTCTTACACTTGAACATTGCCAATGAAATTAAGTGCACTGAATGACGGAAATAATGCATTTTGACTAAAGGAAACAGAAAAGTTCAAAACTATCCAAATGTTTCCTTCCAGCAAGACCAGCAGAATTGCAAGACTTCAGGCATGTACAAGGATCATCATTCAACCTCTTTACATTGTGGAAGCTACTTCCTCTGTTTCCAGTAATTATACTCTCACTTTTGTCTAATCTGCTCCCAACTTTGTTCAACACAGCAATGACTTACAAGTTTCTACACACAAAAGATCAACAGAATAAAGAATTCCACTCAGCAACAAAGAGGAACATCCTTATTCTCAGTACAGTCTCAACTTTCCTCCCCCCTCCATTGATTGCTCATCACAAACACCACCCATTCTCAGCCACATTACAACCTAAACAATTTTGCATTGAAAGAAACCTGTGTTTTCAAGTTTGGGCTCATCTTTGAGAAATGAAGTTGCAAAAGAAACAGAAATGTAGATGAGAGGGTTGTTTGTGGGGGGTTATTATTGTTAAGTGTTTGTTCATGCAAACCCTGTCAATTATTGCAAGCAGTGTTTTAACTTAGAACAAATGAAGTCATATAGAACATCAAGATCCCGGGAAAAGGACTTGGGATTTTAAAGCCCTGAGCTTCTCTAGATGCAGATCTAAAATATATTCCTGTAATACAAGATGGAAATATTCTGAATATCCACTGCATTTACAGAACCCTGTCTGCCTGTATCAAGCAGCTAGTTAAACAGATGTGAAAGAACCAACAAAATTAAAATATATTAAGTGCCTGCCCAGCATTTCCCCACTGTCTTCCTCCTTTGCCCATTCAATTTAACTTCAAAGCATTAGTATTGCAGTTATTCCAGCAACCCTCAAAGCACACAGAGCTGTAATTCTGCAGGAGATATTAACAAGGTGGCTTTTATCAAACTTGATGCAGCTGAAATCTAAATTATTTACCCTGAAAGAGAAGGGAATAAAAGAATTTTGGGGCCTCTGATAAAATATTAAAGTATTGAATCCTGTGAATACCTATTAGTCATTCCTCTGGGGAAAAAAAAAAGTATCAAGACAAATATTTCTTTTAATAAAGAAAAGGCATATATTTGGCTGAAAGAAAATATTCAACCCTGATGCAAAACGTTTGAGCAGCTTTACAAACTCAGTCCTCTATAATTATACCGAGACTGCTAAAAATTCCACTTTCATAACCACCACCACAAATAAATAAGTGTCAAAATAAATCCAGTAGATTATCATGCAAAAATGTGTCCTCTACAGCTTAATCTTGAGATAATGCTTTTTATAGCATGTCTTTCTGCACAGATTTGAAGCTCTTGTTACTTGCTTTCTGACCACTAAGGACTATGGTCATCAATCTTATAATTCATTTTTTCCATTAAATTCTTCATGCTGCAGCCCTGCTGATGGCTTCTCACCTCTGCTCCGCTAAGGTATTTGCATATAGAATGGCCATACAGTTCTTCAAAAGATCTCCAAGCCATACTCAATAATGTCAAGGACAGTAATTTAGCCAAAAGAAAAGAAAAGAAAAAAATAACCCAAGCATTTAGAGGTAAACTGTAAATATGAAGCAGATGGATGAATGTACACAGGGATTCAATATGAAACTCCAGTAACACTTCTCTGTTGCTCAACCCCAATTTTGCAATGAAGAATTCACAGAAGACTTTTCGAGGGAATCTTTGAAGTTTCCTTGTTCCACCAATACTTTCAGGAAAAGTAACTCTCTAGCTCCAAGGGTTTAATGCAGTTTCTTATGTTTGGAAAGCAAGGATCATTTAGAAAGCAATTAAAATGAATACCAGTCCATGGCTGGGATGATCAAGACCAACCAGTCTGATGGAGCACCATCCTCAGAAGGGAACCCTTGTGGAGAGCGTTTACCAGCAGAGCTACCCAGCAGCCAGGGCACAACGTGACAGCTCCACAAGACTTGTGCCTGGCCACCACACACTTCCCTCAGAGCTTCATTACAGCTGCTGAGATCCCAAACACTGCCCACTGCAAAGCTGCTCTGCCTACACCCTAATCAGGAACGTTCAGCACAAAACGTTCCACGTGGGCACAAGATAAGGTTGTTTCTCTAGGTCTCCACTTGGGAAGTCAAAAAGTAGTCAGAGCTGAACACTCAAAATGAACATTTCTCTTGCTGAGGGGTAATTGTGAGCTCGATGACAGATGGCTGTTTTCCTGCTTTCCAAGCATTACCATTATTTAAAGGAAAGTCTGTAAAAATGTTTGTACGGTTGGTAAGTTACTTGGGAGACCACCACAAGTAAAATATTTTCATTTTTAAAGAAAGTATGTCATTTCAGTCCAGAAGCAAAGCTTGAAACAGATAACCTCAAAAGTGGAAAGTCTTGGGCAAGTTGTTAACTGAAGCCACAGATTTTCAGAGGGGACTTTAACTCCACGCCAGTTAATCACCACTAGTTCTCCTCCTACAGACCAACCTTTAATCCAACTACACTATTTTTAGTGTCAGATGGCTTGAGGAACAGAAGGTATCCTTGTTTGATTTTTTTCAGTTTTGGATCCCAGGTTGTCTGACTGGAACAGATTTTCAGATTACATTAGAAAAGCCTCTGAAATAACATCAGTCAAGCCTTGCATGCACAGCTATTTGCACAAGCCAATTCTACAGTTTTACAAGACAATCGGCTGCATAAACATCTGGCTGCTCCATTCCCAGCAACTGATGAGAGAAGGGGACCTTTGATCATTCAACAAAGCCAGTTCCCTCCTGGGTACAATCCAGTAACCACCACAATTCGAGGGTTCCAAGTTTTGCTGTTTCCCTGTCCTCAAGTGCTCGTTGGCCACCATGTGCACCTCCGTGTCATCCACAGCACAGCAGAAAATCAGAGGTTGAAGCCACGGTGACTCCCTGCAGAAACAGGAACCCAAACTACCACCACTGTCTGTTGTTCAACTACGGAGTGAATGCCATAGTTATCCACACAGGGTGACCGTGGGTTTTGAATGACACACAATGAAAAAAATGTATGACAAGGGGATCTGCTAAAACACAGGTTTTTTTAAAAATTATTAGTTTTAAATACAGGTTAGAAATCATTTGAAAACCATGATATTGCACAAGGTGCTCCTTCACTTTTATAAAGATTAAAAGAGGAACAGCTTCAATCAGCACATGAAACAGGACTATGTGTTATGATCTATTTTCCCTGTAGCATCTGTAGAAAGTTGATTAGTTCCAACTCATGCTCAACAACACGAGCACTTCCACTTTCATGTTTTATCACCATTATAGTCAGAAATTAAAAGACTCTGGTGGCTATGACTGATATTCCCAACCTGGCAGAGTAAAGCCATTCCTGAAGGAGATTTGGGATTGCCTTTTCTGCTTACATAGTAGAGGAATCACAAATGCACTTTACTGTGAAGCTGCCAATATTTAATAGTGTTTAATGGTGCGGTATCTGAGTGGGAAAAGGGCGCAAGTGTCTATCTAACGTCTGTTTAACAAATTAGTTTGTCAGCTTCCGTCGAGTTTCCCTCTTTGTCTTCATCCCTGAATGTGTGCTGCTGGGTTGGAGTTGGGGGGCTATTTATTTGCTGAAATGCCATCTCCAAGAAACAGGAGGTAATTCTGAAAATAGAGGCAGCAACCTGCACACCAGTGAGGAAATAATGTACACAGGGGTAAATCTCAGTGATAACTTGGCAGAGCTACCTATGGCAAGGCCTCCGACCTGCCTGAGTTGCATAAAACACCCCAGGGTGTTGCTGCCCTGTATCAGGTTAGGCTGTAGGCAGCCGGATCGACCCCCACACCTGCTTCCTCATCAGTTCTCACAGAGGATGGCTACCTTTCCATTTCTTTAGCTCTAAGTGTGCATGCACAGCAGAAGGAATGAGCAATGCAAGGTTCATTTTGGCCCAGCCCATGTAGTTTGGAAGATATTCTTCAGTTCAGCACATGAAGTGCTCTGGCTTCAGCCTCTTTTCTGTTTGGTACACAATCAAACCATATTTAGAGGAAATCAAATTCATCTATAGAAGTTGTACCTCAATATATTGTAACACCTCTTTTCCCTACTCCCATTCAAAGGGAGAGAGCACTGCACAGCTTTCAAAGCCATTCCCATTTAAACATTACTTTCCATCTGTACATTTTTCAACTTCCAAAACTGCACTTGGTATGAAAGAAAGAACAGCACACAAGCCAGGTTGTCTTAGTGTATTATATTCACTTAATAATCATAAGCAATTTCTTAGAGAAGTCCTCCAGGCACAGTTTTAATGTTAAAGCAATTCTTGCTTCATTTTAACCATCCACTGATGCAGAGCTGATAACCCAGCTCATTAAAAAGTACAGGGCACTATTTCAAGAAATGTCATAATTTATCAGGCAGAGTTAAGTCACACTGCACACAGCAGCCTGGATGCACAACACCAACTGCCTCTGACACTTTCTGAATCCAGCTCTGAAGTCCCTCTGCTTTGGGCTCAGCTGCCCGTGTGGCATGAAGTCACACAGCAAAGCCTCCTGCTACAGTGCCATCTTCTTTTTCAAGAGGCTTAGCAACATTTAAAAATTCATGAACCTCACTTGAGTGACAACCCATTTAACCAGCTATAAAACTCATTACAGGAAGGATGGTTGGAGAGAAGATAAATATTGCAATCATTTATTTTTAAACTTTAGCCTGGAAAGTGCCACACTAGGTTGACTAAGGAGTCCAAAACAGTGACAGAGCTCTCACTTAGTCATGTTGGACATCGGTTGTTGGTCAGTGGATTTGTCATATCAGTGATTAGATCCAACACCTTGACTTTGCAAATTGTAACAGGCAATGCAAGGAATCATTACCTGGGATGAGGTTCAGTTTAGCCCCCAAATTATTCTTTCAGGGGACGGTGTTTCTATTCTCTCAAGTAGTCCTGACACACAGGAGATAATTATTGATCTTTGGACTCAAGTAGGATGGTAATGAACCACCTCCCCGGCCCATCCAAAGGTATTCTTCCAAGAAAATGGCCATTAGAAGAAAGCAGCAAACCCATCCCAATCCCCTGGCAGGAAGGTGTGTATTTGGGTCTTTGCAACATACTGGAAACCAAGTGGTGACTTCATCAATAAATTCAAGTGGTTCTGTTGAACAAGGTGCTACACCCAAGGGAGACGCTGCAAAACCAGAGAACCTTCCTGATGTACTCTGACTCTGCAAACATCATACTGCTCTGCTTAAGGATTTGTGTTGCTTTCTGGAAGAAAACCTTATTTTTAAACTAAAGCCCACTAAAAGATTAACTGCTCCTAAAAAGTACTTAAGCACCTCTTTGCTTATTATCAAGTGGCCCATACATATCTGTCAGATGAGCACCGTTTATGATAATGCATTAAATAAACACTTCCACTTAAAATACATAAGTTTACTTATGAGTAGTTTGAGACACACAAATATCTACAGCTTATTTAGCTGAAGAATCCTCTGCTCTCAAAATGTCCATTCAGCAGCCTTGCCAGATACTGTTTCACAATACTACAGGCTCACTTATTCATAAACAAATCATTAACATTCTTGACATAAATCCATAGCGTACAACAAATCCCAGCTATGATAGTGTTTTACTACATTTGCTGTGCCCATCATGAATAGGAGTTCTGTTTTCACTAAAAAAAACGACTCTCAACAAATAAAAGGCAAATTATTCTCTGCAAGAAAACCACCAGGATGAAATGCCTATGCAGGGATTACAAACTAATTATCAAGTTCATACAGTAATAAACCTGGTATTCAGGTAGTGAAAAGGGCTGCAAAAATTCATGCAAGAAATTTTCTTCCTAGAACTCTAGTAACTAAGAAACTCTGAAGGTGAAACACACCATTACAGGCTTTTATGTTTTCTTCAGCTACTCAGGAAACCTTTTATACATCCCCATTTCTCCACACACAGGCACAAGAATCATCTGAGAAGACCCTTCAAAAGCCCTTCGGCTTTCACTCACTGCCAGGGGTTTATTTACAGCCTTGGATCACAGGATTTCAGCCAAGTCCAAAATGACCAAGGCCATTTTTACATACCTACACCACAACTTAAATTAGACTAATTAAAATGAGCAGAATAGCTTAATGAATGCATCAAGACCAGGCTTCTTGTTCTCTCTGAATATTCTCCACATAGATGACAGCACAGGGCAATATTTCCCCAAAAAACACAGTCCACAGGTGAATCCTCTGCAGGTACCCCAAAATGGCTCAATAATGCAGGCAGCATCCCTCTGTGCTGAGGGGCACAGAGGGCATGGCAAGATGGGATGCCCTGCTTGGAGCTGGAGGGACAGAGCCACACAAGGGGGGACGTTCCCACAGCACCTCTCAGGACACATCACACAGCATCCAGCCATCAGCAATGGCCAGTCATCAGCAAAGCTTTGGATATCACAAGGTTAAACCCTCTACCCTCAATTCACTAATACCTTCCTCGCCATATTTAAAGAATTAAACGCTTCCCTGAATGGCCATATTTAAGTAATTAAAAAAAAGGGTGGAAGATAGTTAAGTTACTCTTGGTGTTCTTGGCAGATGAGATATATGCTCACAAGAGCTGGACTTCTCCCCAGACTGATAAACATAAAGCAGACTGCCTTCTGTGCCGGCTGCCAGCTCAGCCTGGGGAATAAAAGATGTTTTCAATTCCGGAAAAGATCCATGTGCATTGAAACACTGAACACTCAGCAAGGCCTCAGTCCCTTACTCACAGTGCACAGGCCTGTGGGCGCCGGGGGCTGCTCAGAGTACGTAAAAATACGCATATGGCAAAGTTTTGCAGAAATGAGACCTTTGTCATTGTAAATACATGGAGATTTTCACAGCAATTACATTGCAGCATTTTTAGGGGCATGACTCCGCTTTTTATTGTTTCCATTGGTATGGCTTTTCCATTTCAGCTTGCTTTAGCTCCAGTTCTGTGATAATTTCATGGCAATACACTCATGTGAATATATGCAGCATGAATGGCTCATCGTTTTTAGGTGTGACTACTGAGGATTGTTCCGCAATTCAGGAGAGCAGGTTTACAGGATCTATTTATGGGTCTCACTCTGTACCCAGCCTTTGAAAACATTTCAGATCTATTTTTGCCAGAGAACACAGCTACAAAAAAAACCAAAACCCTGGGGTTGTCTAATCTGGCTTTTGGTCAGAGCTCACCATCTCTAAAGTTCTTGCTTTCACCCCTGACTGCCTGAAGTTGTAACATATCCATTAGTATGGAAACCATCACAGCTGAAGGAGTTCAAGGGATGAATAAATTTAGGAATCTTCTCATTTGGCTCCAAGTTTTCTGAGCACCTCAATCACAGTTTTCGATGTTGTCCGCAACAGTAACAGATAAAACCTAACTCTAAAAAAGCAACAATTTGAGACAGAAAATCACATGTAATCACATATCTATAGATACTCAGGCACTGTAGAAATGCCAGACTATGGAGGAGGTCAGACCAAAGTGATACGTGATTTGAAAGAAGGCAAACAGCTCTGCCAGGAATCAGCAAGGAAACCCGACAAGTTCATCACTCATTTGCAGTATGATACAAGAGCCAACTGACACTGAAACCTCGGTGTCGAGTCACCCGAGGAAACGTCCACGCTGCAAAGCAGCCCGGGAAGCCCCTGCTTAGGAAACACACCACATGGCCCTGCTGAGCGGGGCTGGGAAACAGCAGGACTGGAAAAAACTATTACTGGAAAAACTCAGAAGATACTCATGATCTGAAGTAATTTCATCCTTCTGAGTTACAGGTAGATCAGAGAGCTTGCAGGGCAGCTTGCTAAGAGGGACTGATGCCAGTGAAATGCCACCCACAGAGTGTCAAAAGCCCCTGTGCTGGCAGCACAGGCACGTGGAGAACTGCAACAGACAAAGCCAGGAGTCAACAGAAAAAAAAAAAAAAAAAAAAAAAAAAAAAAAAAAAAANAAAAAAAAAAAAAAAAAAAAAGAATTAACAGGGAGGCTGAGCATAAATCCTGAGGATATAAGTGTTTGCCAGCCTTGATTGCCCACTTTCTGGAAATATCAGTATCTCCAACCCCACCTTTCCTTTGCTGACCAGTAACAGCATAAAAAACATTAAGGTCTGAAAATGAGCAGCTGCACAGCACCTGGTACTGCTAACAGCTCCTCACTAACCTGGTTCAGAAGCTGAAATAAACACTACACTTTTGTTTCTAAAGGTAAAAGCTGGTCATCAAAACCCATCTGTCACTGGCTATGCTCTGAAACACATCTCATGCTAAACCCCAGCCTGCAATAGCACAAAGCACACACCACCCACAGGGCTCCAATAGGCACACTGACCAACCACTTGTCTCCTTCAATACCCTAGTGCTGATCTAGTTCCTGGAAAAGGGGAAAAAAAAAAAGGCATGACCCCCCGGCCCCCGATCCAGCGGCAAAGTTTTCAGTATTTTAAGAGTAATTTCAAACGGGAACAAAGCCAAGCCTGAATCCTCAGATTATCCTTTGCAAAACCCCAGCATCAGCATTAGCAAACAAAAAGATCAAATCAGTCGGCTCAGACAGACTGTAATTTCTGTACCTATATTTATTAAGACTAGGTACATAAAACTGAGGAGAAGAAACGCTAGAAAAACACACAGTGATGTTAACCACAATGGCAAACTCAATGCACCGATCCTTTCCTCCAGCCAGGAAACATTTTCAAGCTGTTTCTTTTAAGCTAGTCACTGGGTAGGAAATGCTTTTCAGACAGAAAAATATTTTCTTTTCCAGAAGACACCATAAAACCCAGGCACAAAGCACAATATATGTTTTGATGAGAATTAATTACTTGTTTACTGTGGTAGTTCATTACACAGCCAACCCCCACACATTGTCTAAACAACTTATTTCCTCCAGTGAGTGAGGAAAAGTCAACATAAACAAAACAGTTTGATTTATTTCTAAAGAAGAAGACGCAGAGCAACTGGCAACACATCTGCAGGGTGTGAAAAGATAAAGAGCAACATTAGAGGATGTCCTTTGAGCACCTTCCAGTTTTTTCTAAGTGAAGGTATTCCAGAATGAAATGTTATCAAATATAATGGAACTGAGATGTTACAGTATACAAAAATATTGTTCTAAACCAAGAGCTGTTAATTCTTCAGAGCTGTGGGCTGTAGTTTATCATTAGCATCTAGAAGTGAAGGATGGTTATAACAGTCAATTCCATTTCAGCCCAGTGACTAAATCATCTGCTACCTAAATCATTTATGAATGTCAAAGGGTGACAGTTTTCAATTAAGATAATGAGATTCTAGAGGTTCTGGCCATCTGAACCCTGTCTGTGGATTTTCTTGCCAATTAAAAAGAAAAAACCAAACCAAAACAAGACACAAAAGGAAGCATTCCAACAAACTGATTTTTCTTAAACTGGGTACTAACAATTTATTATTAATCTTACCACATATCTGCTAGCTACATACCAAGAATAAATATTTCTACTAGTCACCACATGCTGTTAGACATTAACATGGTTAAGAAGATGTTAATTGAATCATGAACATTGGAAACTGAAATAATTTTGCTCCCCTTGTAACCCCTCAGCTCCTCAGGCAAGGACCCAGCCTTTGTCCATACAGCATCTCAGCAAATGGACACACAGTATCCAAGGCCTGGATGCTCTAGGAGAAGGGGGCAAAATAGCCAAGGGAGAAAATCAAGAAACTGCTCACTCACACAGCAGGAGTGGGCAGCCTCCCCAACATCCAAAGTGTCCTGCTGATCCTGGGTCAGATCCAAATGAGGACACATCCCTCCAGTAGCAAACACTGCCTGAGTGTGGAGATATATATTCCAGACCTTTGTAAATATGACCCCTGCAAGTGAGCATCCTACCCATTAGACCCTTTACTGTTAAGTTCCACAGAGTATCTACAATATAAGTGCTGGCAGCAACAACCATTATTGTTTTTAGCCATCTCACACTCACTGTTCAAAGTAATTCTTTATATCGACCCACCAGTTTTCGGAAAAAGAGAAACAAACAAAAATCAAAACAAATCATAAAGAACAACAACTACGCAGTGAAAGTGAAGATAAGCTTCCCTGGGTAAAACTTCAAACTCCCACGAAAGTTCAATAAAGTCAAGTCAGAAAAGTAACACATTAGTGTTGGTTCAAACATTACTAAGATCTGGCCAGACTCCATGCTTTCTCTTTTTATTTTACTTACAATTAGCTGGCAAGAGACGACGATTAGCTAGAAAAACCACATTCCCTTTTGACCTCCAGGTGTACAAAGCAGAACAGCATTAAGTATTTCCTAAAGCAAACCCTGGATCTTTAGGCAGTGTGCAGTAAGGCTTCAGGCATCCACAGCAGCAAGTCACCACGCAGTGTTTATGGCACAAACTCTCACTATGCAGCCCATTAGCTACTGGCCAGATCTACCCAAGTGGGCACTGAGTGTCACAGCAGTGCACCTGCCTCCAGACTCTTTTCCAAAGCCTTGTTCCAAGGCTGGACCTGTGCAAACTACTGTGTACATGAGAACTTACAGAGGACAAGATTACAGCATCTTTCTGTAGAATGGTGTCACTACCAGCTCAACTCCCTGTTCCACTGGAGATCTGGATTTTACCATCTCTGTTCCCAGTTCATACCCATACTCAGGAAGAATTAGAAGGCCCAAAGAGTGCAACAACAATGCTAAGTATGGTGAATCATTCAGGCAAAGCAAGGGGTGTTACTCTGGTACAGGCAGCTCTGTTCACCAGGGGAATGTCACCATACAGCACACAGGATCCAGTCACCTTGGCATTGCTGGCACTGAAACCATCTTCTTCCCAGTAGAAGAATTCATTATATTTAGGAGGTGATGATATGCTTGAAAGTCATTCCTCCCCGCCTCCAATAAATGGACAAATTGTGCTGTGTCAGTTTGTTCCTATTACAAAATAGTCCCCAATTCCCCTGGAGAGCTCCCAACAGCCCTGTTGCCTCCCTGGCCAGTCCATCCCACTGGCATTGCAAAGGGAGCCTTCACCTGCTCCTTTAGCCAGAGACTTCCAACTCAGTGACTTGAATAAAACTCTCTTAAATAAAACTACTGCTGCCTGATGAGACCTACTAACAGGGATACTACCAAAGTCTAACTTTTCTGGAAACTGTGTTGCACAGCCAAAGCCACTCGGCACTGCAGGCTCTGCAGCACGGCTGAATTGTTAGCAGTGACTAACATTGTTATCTAGAACTCCTCAAACTTACATTACTTTACCACCAGCATAGGAAGTCACCTATGCCACTGGAGCTACAGTGTAAGGTCATTTTAAAGCAAACACCAAGTTACAGAGCTCAGTGGAGACCAGACTTAAAAACTTCCCAGAAAAATGTTTAAAAATTAAGAAAAAAAATTTAAAAAACCAGATTTTTGGGCAATTAAGAAGAATATGACTGCACATGTATGGATTTGAGAGTAAGAACATGTTGGAAACAGTGTTTTCTTTTCCCAGGATGAGGCAGACTGCTCTTTAACTTCAGTTTTGTAATGATGGCTGCTGGATAAGAAATATTCATTTGTTCCTGAGAAATGCTGAAAAAAAAATAAAATGCAAAGTGGGCATTTTTAACCCTTTGAAGAAACAAATACATGATGTTTTCACAAGAAAATGTGAAAATAAGAAAAGATCTCAGAAACAGACTGGATCCACAAATAAGAAATACAGGTTTTGGCTGAAAACAGAAAATATTTCCTGAGGCTCTGGAGGAGTGTCAGGCTCCCGGCTGTGCCGGGCAGCAGCTGCAGCCACCATGGAGCACCAGGGGTGGTGACACTCTGAGCCCAATGTCAGGCAGCTACCACAGCTGCTCCCACCCTTCTGTGAGGGACCCACACTCCCTTTTTCCCCCCACTTAGGAGAGGAACTGGGTGACTGAGAGGCTTATTCACACTTCCATAAGTATTCTGCAAAGCGGTTTTCCCCCAGCCCCAAGCGAGCGGGCGGTGCACTCGCTGCGTGACAGACGCTCCTCTGGCGGATGCACAGCAGCCCCTTATCCAAACAGCATTAGGGCCTGGTCCAGGATGACCTCAACAGCACACACTTTCCAAAAAGAGTCATACAGAAATGTTTAATTCAGCTCTCTTAGACATTAAGTCTTGTCTCATATAGCTAGTCTTTAAAAAAAAAAAAAAAAAGAAAAAAAAAAAAAAAAAAAAAGGAAGAAAAAATCAAGTAAAATTTGGACTTTTAAAAAAACACATGAGGTTTCTTCTTAGTCATAATAAAAGAAACATAGGGTAACTGCACTGGCATTAGTATTGGTACTTAGATTTACGCCAACACTCTCAAAATCTGAGTTTGGACCAAAACCAAAACCCACATATAGACAGGAGCAAAGTTTATCCCCAAGTGAGCAAAATAACATCTCTTCTAGACATTAATGGCTTCTGAAACTCTCTAGCTTGATACAACATTAGCGATTTAAATGCCAAACCACATTCACTCTGTTTATCTTGGGAAGCTCCACATCCATGTAAGAACACCCTCAGACCATAACAGAGGAATGAAAGGTCAGGCTGTTACTTTCAGAACCAGTGCAGTAAACTTAAGGTATGGGCATTTCCCTGGTCAGTGCCACCCACTGCAGCTGCCTATTTTTCAAATATCATGTAAGCAGCATGAATAACTTCTGATAGAGAGAAATAAAAAACAACTTGAAAAAAGCAATATAAATACACTCTGAAAATAATTTAAACCAACCAGAAGTGAGCTATTTCAGTGCAAGATTCCTGCAGACATGGCTCCTGCTGCTCATGGACCTCTCAACACTCCAGCTGATGACCTGCTCCTCCTGCACTCAGAAGCTCTAAATCACTATATAGCACTTCATCCAAATCCTCTTTAGATTCCTTCTGACAAACACATGTAGATACCTTAATCTATACAGACCTCACTGCCCCACACAGCTGGACCCTGCTCTGCCCTGGTGGAGCATAGTCCCAGACTCAGAAAATCTCTCGAGCTTGTCCAGTCAAAGGGGTGAAACCCTAAGCTGCTCTGAATGTCTCTTTCCAGTTGAAGATCTGTCCATGACTCATTTCAGCTCACACTTGCGGCTCAGCATCTCTTCAAATGTGACTTTTCCTTAGGGGAGATGAGCTCTGCCACTTCTGCAGCCTGAAACTTGTCAGCATTTTAAATGTGAGCAGGATGGGGGAGAATGGCTTCAGGAAAGGAATTATTAAGCACTAACTAGAATTTATTACTAGAATAAGTGAATATTTTTCACTGTCTTGAAGTGCCAGGGCTTTTCACTACCCTTGATTACAAAAGGCAGTCACCTCATTCATTTAGAGATGGGCTTCAGGCTGGCCATAATGCCCAGACAGACTGCCCTGTGCCTTGGCAGACCCTGCAGCGAGACTGGTATTTCTGACAGGGCTATTTCCTACACCAGGCAGCCCCACTTCCCACTGGACACCCCCAAGGAAATTATCTGAACTCCATGTGTGATGGCCATTGAGGAAAACAAAATCCCAAGTGTTCACAGCAGGTTAAGTCCTGAGAACTCTGTGTCCTGTTCCCAAGCCAGAAGCTGCAGGACTCTGAAGCTGCAAGGAGTCACATATGACCTCAAAAGCTACAAGAAAAAACCTGACTATTGCAACACCCATCTGTGGGCAAAAGCAACAGCAGAACCTACCTGTGCTTCTGTAGCCTTTCAAGTTGTTCAATGCCTCCTTCCATAGCAACTCTGTATTTTAGAGGTACAAGATTAAAACATTGCCCTTTGAAAATGTTACATGTCTCAGCACCAAGCTTCAGGCTCTTTAATGAAAAAAGAGCCTCTAAACATCAGATCAAAACAAAAGTCAGTCACAAACAAACGCTTCCTAACATTCCTTATAAACCACAGAAAAGTTACATTGACATCTCAAATGGCAAGATAAAAGTTAATGGATTCAAAGGTCTATCCCTACGCACCAAGATAAGGCTTCATGCCTAAATCTGAGTGATTTAACACTCGTTTATCAAAGTGAACTGTCCAATCTCCTGGAAAGCAACATCCCCTCTACAGCCTTCAGCACTGATGCTCCATCAACAAGCATGTGACAGAGAGGGTTCCACCTCCCCCATCATGCCAACCATGAATCCCAACTGCCAGTGGCAGCACAGCACAGCCTGAGGGGAGCCAGGGCCACAAATCCACAGCTCCCAGGGCAGCCCAGCTCAGCAAGGGTGAACCTGAACCTGGCTCGAGGCCTGGCCAGTCCCTATGCCTTGCCCTTGGCTGGAGGATCTCAGGGCTTTGGGTGTCTCAGAAAATCACTGATGGGCTTTTTCTTCGTTACCTACCAGAAAAAGCAAGCACCCAGCACTCCAGCAGCACTGCACATCCCTCCAGCAGTTCGTTCTAGCAGGAGGCACCAAAGCTGTCTTCACTATCAGGATTTTCTCAAACACACAGTACCAAGCTCAATAGGCCCTTTCAGCCACACTATCAAGAGGGCCGACATAAAATTTTCAAAATATCCTTCCTTCTAATTCTAATCCAAACAACAGAGCACAGCTGTGAAAACTGACGCCTCTACAGATCTGCACTGTACAGGCTCCTTCTTAAAAACACTGGGACAGGATTCAAGCTTCTACATTTTCTGATTCAAATTTATAGTCAGGCACAGAAAATTCCCATGGACTAGGGAAAAAAGAAAAATGCTTAAGCTGACAATTTTCAAAAAGATTAAAAAAATTCACGGCTGTCTTCTGCTGAAACACTGTGCAGCAAGCTGGGACAGAGGTCCACAGTATGCCCTGACAACCAAGCAGCTCAGGGAGCTGCCAACTGGTGTTTGCTTAAGTTCCAAAAGTTACTTTTCTGGTCAAAAACCAGAAAAAATACAATAAATGCCATATGGAAAAGCTAAAATCAGGCAAAAGGTTCTGTTAAATAAATAACCTCAAATGAGGGGAAAAAGGATTAAAACCCTGTTTTTGAAGTCTGATGTATTTTTTTCTAACAATTTTGCTGCTTGTCTTTTCACTATCCAGCTCACAGCCAAAGCCAGAACAACCAGCATACCATACCACAACTCCCAGTGCTCCTCTCCCCAGCAGAAGGGAATACTAGAAAACCAAGGACAAAATTCCTTAACACGACACTAGAAAACAAGTTCAGCATATAATTTGGATGGGACAGTTTTGATGAATAATAACAGGAATTTGGGTTTTGCCTGTTTTTCTTAAGCAGAATGACAGGGAAGGAGGGAAGAGTGATTTCTCTCCCCAAGAAACTACCATTTTCAGGTCAGTGTCACAGTGATCAGTTCAGAAAGCACAGATTAATCCTGACAGCAGGAAAGCTGGTCCCCAGCTACAGGAAAGCTGCAGAGCAGCTGAGACTCGCTCTGGAGATCCTCTCCCTGTAGTCATTGAGAAAAGGAATGTTGCATCCAACTGTCCCTCCTGTCCCTCAACACCCAGACTCAGGGCACGAAAGGAGAGCTAGAAACTTGCAGGTTCATATGATGTATTTGATGTTGCCACTATCACCATGCCTTGGCTCTTCACAGAACCCAAATTCCTCTTGTCCTGCCTTCCAGCCAGCAGAATTACTCAGGAAGCTCCACAGCAGAGAGAATTGTTCATTTTAAATGAGACTTTACAAACCGTCTGGATCTCCTGTAACAGTCCAATGGATGGGTTTCCTGCTCTGCTCTTGAGTCGCCAGGCTTAAGGTTGGTACTGACCCCAGGGAAGCTTGGATCAGATCCCCCTGCAAGCTCTTCAGAGCAGTTACTTCACCAGTGGGACCAGACTGAGCGTCAGTTCTCCTCTCCAGACACGCAGTGAGTGGGTGAGTTCTCACAAGAGCACAGTCCACCAGGTAAAACACTCTCTGGAAAAGATTGGCCCTGAACAAAGCTGAATACAGCCAGCTGAAGACTTGTAAAATTCTCCAGGGTCATTCTGCAAGCTTCACATGAGATGTATGGAACAACCATCTGTCAAACCCAGAGGGAGCTTGGCATGGGAAGAAAGAAGTGGTCACAAATCTGAGCTTCAGGACACTGAATTACATTTCTATCTGCTCTCAGTGTTCTTGGCAGCTCCCATCAAATATATCTGGAGAAAATGTTTTCATGTGAGGAGACATTTGAAAATTGTCTGGCATAACACAGACCCGAGGCCACAAAGGGTGATGGTGCAAGGACTCCAACTGCCCTGGTGCTATCCCAAACCCAGCAGCACTGCGCTCACAGCGTGGCTCTATCAGCAAAATTCACCAGGAGCAACTCAGGTCAGAAATGTTCCTGTTCACATTGCGTGGAAGCCAAACCAGCCATTAATCTGTGAAAGGTACATTTATTTAAACGGTCCCAATGAAAACACTTATGGAGGTTTTTCAAAGACCAACACTCTAGAAGTTGTCACCAAACTGCCAAGGTGTCAACGCAACGAGACCAACTTGGTCATTCTGAGGCTACGTGTAATTTTGTTGAAGCAATATCATTAAAAGAATATTAAATACTGGCAATACACAACTTTTTATTTTTCCTTCAGATTCTATGCAAAGATTCATATTTCCCACTCCATATTTTCAGTATTGCAGCAGGAAAAACAAATCATGAAATGTTGTATTAGGTCTTCTCAGGACACTTGTACAATCGCCCACATTTAACATCTTTCGTCAAAGAGTTCTGATTCATTTATTCAGAAACAGCTCAGAAGACTTAACACTGTCCCCTGTAAGTTTTCCAGCTATTATATGAAGTGCAAATAAGTTCAATTACTATACATGAAAGCACTATGGGGAAAACAAACATTGTAAGGGCTGAACATTGCTTAAAGGGACTTTTCAGCTACACATTTACCTGCCTCTGAGTAATCAGACTCTCCTCTTGCCTGCACAGAGCCACATCAAAAACACAGTAGCGCTTTAAGGGTGAGGACATTTAGCCCAACACCTCAGCACAAACCCAAGGCTGCTGAGAACACAGCCATGCCTGGAAGGAAACAGTAACACCTGGGCACACCACTGCTGACTGTCCTGTCCTGCTGGATGACACCAGGGACACACAAAACCTGAAACAGGCACTTAGAACTCTGACCTGCTTAGACTGAATGCTTTCGTTTGCCTTTCTTCAAGGAAATCACTGTTTTAATTTTTTTTCTTCGTCATCAAACAGGCAGGCAGTTTCATAAACAGAAACATATAGTAGTACACTATAAATGAACCCTGAAGATCATTTCCCAGGAGGCTTTCCACAAGGCACTCGCTGATTTTGATTTTCTTTTGGTCATAGAATGCTTCCCAAAATTAACATTTTTCCAGAGCCATTCATTTTCTGCAAAGAATAAATAATGTAGAGAAAAAGGAACTGCCTGAGCTAAGTGGTGCCAGATGAGCCTCCTGGAATCACGGGCCTTTGTTTTAAAGATTCCTGACTGCTGTAAAGTCATAGCAGCAAACGAGTGCAAAAACTCTGATGCCTTGAAAGATATCCTGAAGCAATATAGTGCCAAAACACCGAGCTGTAAGACTTCAGACATTTGCAGCCACATGACTCAGGCTTAAATTTCAAATACTTTTCGTTTTTTCCTTCTGACATAATATTTAATGAAACCAGAGTTCAGTAGTAGTATCAGTCCTGCTGTACATGTCTTGCAGCAGTTTCTGCCTAGACAGCTGTTTGTGTGCTTACAACTCTCCTGTGTTTGGTTTAGAAAGGTTTTCCATATGCTTTAAAAATTGGAAAACTATTGTTTCAACTGACTGTATGCTGTATTTTTAACACACATATGCATGTGACCACTGAAAAGGATTAGAAGCTCATTTTGAAAGCACCAATAGCACCTAAAACCACATTACATCTGAACACATGCAAACATTTATCACCAAACCACAGTGGCTGTGATCACCTCGAAGTCATCACATGTGTAAAGTCTACCTGGAGCTGACTTCTCTTTCGTGAAAGATCTTTTCAATGCTCCTGATATGGGAAAGGCATTTGATGTGTATACTAGTGGTAGTGGATGCATGTAATATATATGAATTTAGCAACAGTATCTACAATCACAAAGTTTAAAAGTATAAAAATAGACTGAAGATGCAAGGCTACAGGAACATTAACAAGTTCCTGTAAAATGAGCAATATGTTTACGAAGCCTTGGAAAACAGTGCTCACAGCCCAGCCCAAAGGTGAGCAGCAACACCCCAATACTGCTGCTTTCACTTTTTTCACTTCCATTAATAGCTACACTGTTGTTTTACTGCTGTATCATAATGATGTGGAAGTACAGCAACTCAAAGACTGTGGTAAAGCAACCTTACACAATCTTACACAATCTTATTTCTCATGGAAAACCTTACACAATCTCATTTCTTATTTCTCATGGACTTCAGAGGAGCTGCACAAGTTACATGATGGCAGAATTAAGCCCTGAGGTTCAGGAAATCAAACGTGCCCCAGTAAAGGACTTGAAGCTTCCTGCCCATCATCACCCGCTTCACTTCATCTCATCTTGCCCGCCCCGCAGCTCTCCTGCAGTATTTCACAGCACACTAGGAGAGATGTGGAACTTTACCTCATGAAAGAAATAAATTCTAACAATATGAGAATACACTGCAGCCATCCATTATTAAATCCTTGCCCAAAAAAGGCCCCAAACTGTGGGTTTCAATAAGGATACTGAACTTCCAGATGAGCAGAGAATCACTGAAGTCCTACTGTGAACACTTGGCTCTCTGCGTGCCCAAATGAAGCCAAGCAGCATCCAGCCCAAAGCCCCATGACACAGCACCCCTGTCTGTTCCTCTCTGCGTGGCCCCCACTCATGTGAGCCCACCTCCCGTACCATCCACAGCAGCAGAGTGAGACCATCTCCAAAAAGAGGGCTCATGAGCATGGCTCAGCTCAGGGCCTCAGCACAAGGCTGGGCAGCAGCAGCACTGCTGCTCCGGGGGAAAAGCTGTTTGAACATGGTGATCCCTATTACCCACGTGTGTCAAGAGAAGCAGGGAAACTTATAAACAGGGCTTATAAACAGCGGGACCTTGGAAACTACGCACCCACTGGGATTTATTATCTAGAAACAATGTCTGGCATCAAGCTTCCAAGAAAATTTAGGTTACAAAGCAAATAGCAGCCAGGCTATGTTCTCTCAGGCTGTGAGAACACCTTGCTTGTTTTCAAACACCACTTCAGAGTCCTCATGGGAGCATCACTAACACCATCAGCTCCAAAACCCCGCTGTGCTGCCAAGGGCTGCTGAACCAGGCACAGAGGTTGGAAATTGTTTTAAAGAAGGATTTCACAATATTTTCAGCATCATTTCAACAAGTGCCACTGCCACAAACATCAAGCCACAAACCAGTGCCCACTGCTTATAACCATTGATAAGGTCTGCTGCAAGCACAACAATGTAAACCAGATCAGACAGGTACAGTGAGCTCTGGACTGGAGTCTCTGCATTCCCAGCAGGGGAACAACCTTTAAATACCTGAAGCAACCTTGGTTGCTGCTCCAGAGAAGACTGGGAGGTACACACATGTTCCATATGCTCACCTGCACTTTATTGAACACAAGCCAGGAATGCCACCACAGAAATTAGAAGCAAAAAAGTCTCCCAAACAGACACAGTTCCAGATCATCTCTCTTCCCATTAAGTGTGAATAATGCTAATCCTGTATGACCTGCAAAATCATGATCTTCTTACCACATCAGAGACTCGCTGATCCTCGTGGTATATCCCAGACGTATGATTTCACATGTAACTGCCTGTCCCACTAACTTTGGAGAAAACAGACAAAACTTCAAAGTTGCTGTGGGTGAAAGAATCATAAAAAGTGAAAGGAAAGGAATGGCAAAAGAAGAAGCAGGCTTTGCTGTACTATATTTTCAAGAAGAAACCTCAATATCTACATTTTTCTAGCTTATTCTTCTAATCCATTTAATTCAATTCTACATATCTTCCAGAAACAGACAGGCTTCTTCATTAAACAGCAGCATAACACGAAAAGCTTCCATCAGAGCGAAATAGAGAACAGGCTGACAAAAACAAAACAAAAAACAAACCCAAATCAAAAAAATAAGAAATCACAGCTTATTCCAGCAAAGCCAGAAATTAAGGTTCTGGTAAGAGGTGCACAGTTTAGCGGCAGAGGAAACTTTCAGCAGCAAATGGCCACAACAGCAGTGGGGACAAGTCCAGTTCAGGCCCAGCTCACTTTGTTCTGTAACCCAGCTGCTGATGACACTTCATTCCTATTGCGTATGCGTGAGCTTTGCTGCTGACCTCACTACTGGAATTGTACCCATCCAGTCAATGCCAAAAACTTGAGCATAAACTATGAAACTTGACAGGACTGAGCACATTTGGAACAGAAGTAGATTTTGCGTGAACGGCAGCAGACCAGGAATGTGCAGTCTTGTCATCCATTGTGTGGGACTGGGAAAGGAGGCCCGTGAGCAATAGAGGACCATGGCACAGTCTGCCAGAACACGACAGGAGCCTTCACACTGCGATGGCCACTGCCATTTAAGTTAAACATACACAGCTTGCCTTAGCGCTGAGGGCAGGACTGACCCGTACCAACAGGCATCCACTTCCAAAGGCAGTTCATACTTTCCCTTACTGAACCAGGCCAAAAGAAATATTCTGAGCGATGAAAATATTTTCTTTGCCATTTTACTTAGTACAGAGCTACACCACGGACTAACAACAGACGTGCACTTCCCCACAGCTGGGTATTAACACAAGATACATCTGGGTCAAAACTAAGCCACATACCATGCACACATTAGAACATCAAGAAAGCTGGGCCAGCTCCACACTTCCCGCACCCATACATCAGCCTGACGGGCTGTATCTGCCATTATACGTCCCCTAAATATCCTATAGTAGTGATTTGGCATAACTGTAATCCCAGAATATATTAATAGAGATCATAAAATGTCATCTACTCTACCCAGTGACCACATACCACCCTGCTACAACAAAAACCCACACCCACCCAGAGCCTCACAACACTTGCTTGTCAGCCAGGGAGAGAGCCCGTGATGCCAGGGAGAAGCAGAGGGCCCCCCTTCAACACCCCCATTGCACCAGCATTTGTTTCACAGCACTTACTTGCCAGGAGGGAGGGAGCCTGGGAGAAAGAGAGCAACAAGGGACACCTGAAACTAAATTAAGATGTTGAGGAAGAAGGGAAAGAAGATGCATTTATATCTTGCACAAGCTCTCCTTGGGGGGCCAGGCAGCGCTGCCAACAGTTCTGGCCAGGCTGATGATTCACAACATGTCAAGGGAAGATCAGACTACTTGAAAGAACCAGGCTTCAAGGGATTTTTGGAGAAAAAAAATTTCAGAGGGGTTGGGGTTATTACATAGTTTATTGCCCATGTAACTCTAGTTCATATATATATGAATTAGGATTAAGGTTTCAGTTACAGGATCTCATCCTAGTCATCCCAGCATCCTTCCCCTCACTGCATTCATTTTGTCCACAATTCATTACATTGTTATTTAGCCCCTTGTGTGAACACAGAATTATTATGGGCTTCCTGTGACTTTTCCAAGGCTTTCTTCCCCATTTCAGGAGCTGGTACAGGTCCAAAGCATCCTTTAATTCTGCAATTTTGTGTCCCCCTGATTTCTCTATTTTTTAGAGCACCTACAGTTATTTATGTACTTCCCAGAAACCCCTGTTCGCAAAAAGTGCCTGCAGAGGCACTCAGCATTTTGAATCAGCTCAGGATGCCTGGAGACTCCAACCAGAGGCAACCAAAGTAGATTTGCACAGTTAGTGGCCACTGCTGAGAACTTTGGTGCTTGTGGCGCCCTTTCAGGAACAGGGAGGAGAACAGGCTCCCCTTGCTTCAGGCTTGAGTTCTGCTGCAACAGGTAAGTTAGAGGCCCAGTGCTCAATCATCCACCCCTCCGGACAGCCCTGGTTCCTCACAGCACACAGCCATTCCCACCTGCTCCCTAAGGCCAGATCCCTCACAGTGCACAAGACACAGCTAAACAAGGTTACACTCACAAGCTTATTTTGCAAAACACAAGCATTTGGTTCTCTTTAGCCTTGCATGCTCTTGAAGGCAGTATTAGATATTTGTCATAATAGTACCTTGTTATTTTAACACCTCCCTAATTCCACAAAGGGGACACAAAGCCGTTCTGTACAACCCAGATCAGCAAAACACCACGAAGCTCGGCTTTCCCTTTCTTCATCCCTTCCCTCACCTTCTCCTTTGTCACCAGCTGCTGGGTGCAGCCTCACCTGAGGTCTGTCCCATGCATTAGCATCTCCCCAGGGAACACCCCTGCCTCCACAGCACCCAAGACCATTAACTCCTTCACTCAGGGCATCCTGCCACTTGTGTTTAGCAGAGTGGTTTCTGACCAACAGGGGGAAAGAAATAACTAATAATACACTCACATGGATTTACCCTGGAATCCATCAGCTATGTGTGTGGTATATCAATCCTACCCACAAATATCAAGCTTTTTATTCTAGAAGAAAGTACAGCTTTTTCAGACCAGGAATTATTCCCATTACTGGCTGGTGAAGATTAAAGCTCATGGATCTCTCAGCTTGGCTCTACTATCAACTCCAATCAAACTGCTGAATTTTCTGCTTGATGACATCAAAGTAAATTCTCAATTTGAATTGCAAAAGTAGTAATAACCTTTTCTTGTCATCTGCTGTGTCTATTTATTTTTATTTAAGATGTCCAGTTCTCTCTCACTCGACACTTGCTCTGGAGAACTACACGAAACCGACGCAGTGGAACTACAAAGTGAGTTTTATTTCATCTCGTTCTCTGCCTGTCTCGGATTTCCTCGGACTATGCAACACGCACACAAGCCACAAGAACAACGGTAGAGCCGGCATCGCACACCCGACCACCGCCGGAGGTGCGGCAAGGGGCACCCCGGTGACCCTGACACATCCCGACCTCTGGGCGTGGGGGTGGCAAAGGACTCCCACGGGGTTCCGCATCCCCGCGCGCCGCTCCGAGGGACCCTCCTGCCGCCGCGGGTCAGGCAGGGCCGGCCCGGGGGTGCTCCTCACCCGGCGGAGAAGCCCCTGAGCGGCGCGTCCCCCGCCGAGCCGCGCCGAGCCTCGCCGCCGCCCGCGGCCGGCACCCAACCCCGCCGGGAGCGCCGGAGCTGCCGGGCAGCGACACCCGGGATGCCGCCGGAGCAGCGGCCCCCGCACTATGTGTGTGCGTGCATGTCCCGTGTCCCCGCGCACCCACCCTCCGCGCCGGCGGGGGGAGAAGTTGCCACAAACTCCCGGTACGGGGGTGATGCTCCGCCAGTCCCGCTGCCACCCCAGAGCCGCGCGGCCCCGCCGCTCCCTCAGGCTCGGACCCCGGCCGGCCCCCCTACCTGCAGCCGCTCCGTGGCCGGCTGCCACATGGTGCCGCGGCGGCGGGAGGCGCTGCCGAGCGGGGCCGCGCGCGGCTCTCTGCGGGCGCGCGCCCC